>OU015492.1:172633357-172768357 GCA_907164885.2 Dolomedes plantarius
ACTAAGCGAGAGATCCTCGAGTCTATCTGAAGAGAGTAAATGTAAAAATTTAATAATATGTCCCTTCCAATCCCTAAATTCTCGAAGTGGAACTTTCCTTGTGGTCAGGATTGTCATTCTAAGCAAATTTCTAAGTTACTTACATGGACTTTTAAGGTAGCTTTGTGCATGGTGACTATTTCCTCACGTGTCAGCTTTAGGTCGGAGCTCGTCTCAGGGAAATATGATAATAACGGAAAGTTTAAATGATGTAAGTAAAATTCGACATTTTATCTGTCACATTATGTTCGGAAATGAGAAATACTTTTATTATTTTTTTTCCAAAGCCAGAATGAAAACGACGCGATAATTCTAAACAATGCTTGAGTGCAATAGTAGGGAAAAATCACAAGTACATGGGCATACATGCATTCATTGAATAATGAAGAAATTTCTTTTTTTTTTCTGGAAATTATATATTTATATAGCATGTATGAATGAAATATAATTATTGAAAATGCTCGTGTAACATTTAAATTATATGAAGTGTAAGAATTTTTTTTAATTCTATAAATGCAATTTACTGCCTATTATATGTTAATGTATATAATATTTTTTCTGAGATATTCAAAACATTCCCGCATCAAAACATTCTCATTCTATATAGGTTGATAAATATAAAAAAAATTGCTAATCTACGCACAAATTATCTAGGATCATGCACTTATAGTCAACTTGTGTGCCTTAACATTCCCATGCGTTTATTAGGTTACCTATTTGGAGAGAGGAAATTAAAAGAAAGAATTACCGTCTTGGCCTCCTGAAACAATAGCGTTGAAGATGAAGAACTGTTTATATTACCGCATGAAATATAAAACAATTTATGCTTCTTTACAGGAGGTTTTACAGTCTCGACATATCGGTAAACAGTTTACATTATAGTTTTAAATTAGTAATGCAGAATTTTTTTTAAATTCCTACTTGAAAAATATTATGTTTTTAAAAAATAGGTTTTTTTGCACCAAAACTAACTCTGCTTTATAATAAATACTGCAGGATTCAAAAGCGAAAATTTGCTGCGTCTATAGATTGCAATCTAAAATTGAGCTTGATAAGTTTGCGCCTGAAAATTTCACTAAACCTTCAAGCGGTTAGTCAGGTGATTCCAGCACTTATGGGATATCTGTAATTGGCTCGAAAGCAATGAGTAACGTTGTAGTTTTTTCCTAAGTATAGAATTATTTGGCATTTAGTTTTAAATGTGTTTCATAAATCAACATTAAGAAGTGAAGGTTACATAAGGGTTTGACGTTTCAGTGTAAAAAATTTAGTGAGTTATTTGACTCATTAAATCTATGTTACATGCTTCGTTAATTACATCAAACTGGATTTTGAACGCTTACAATAAAGTTTGAATATATGATGTTCCAATAACTATGTGCAATGATATTAAATTGAAAATAAAATTAATTTTGCCTTTGATGAGCTGATGGTTTTTGAAATCATGTCTTGGATTAGCACACACTTTTCCTTAATCCGCCGACAAAGATAAAAATACAGATTAAACGGTACGGGAGTGCTACATAGTGAGCATGTAATCATCTGTAGGGAAAAAAATTATATCCAAATTCTGAAATACTTTTGATATCATTAATACAATTCAAAAAATACAATTTAATACAATTGTATTCAACTATATTATTTAATACAATTCTATTAAATTTTTGATTTAATAAAATCCAAATTATGAAATGCTATTAATAATTTTATCAATACTATTAATAATTTTATAAGATGTACCCAAGTATGTCCGATGCTTTAAAAGTGTTTCCTAAACCATTGTCCAGCCTTGGGTGGTTCTTACATTGAAAAAAATATTTTTAAAGAGATATAAACAAACAAAGTCCTCTTGAAAAACCTGACTTAGGCACTTCTTGTACCAAGCCACAGATATATATATATATATATATATATATATATATATATATATATATATATATATATATATATATATATATATATATATATACCATATATATATATATATATATACCATATATATATATATGGTATATATATATATATATATATATATATATATATATATATATATATATATATATATATATATATATGTGTGTGTGTGATAATATTACTAACTACCTATAATCGCCCACTTCATCTCTGTCCTGTACTTCATCTGTACTTCATCTCTGTCCTGGTAACCCTTCCTTCTTGTCTTGGCGTAAACGCTTCGCCTTCCCACATACTAACTTCCTCCGCCAATTCTGGAAACCTCTATGACCTAATTCTATTTTGGTGCTCTTTGCGAGAGACGCTGGATTGGCTCGAAGCGAGTGAGATGTGTTGCTTTACTGTATAATAAATTAGTTTGTTCCTGAAGCTGATTTTATTATTTTTCGGCCACGATGTAAGCTACCACTTCATGAGATGTCCATCCGGACATTATATATATATATATATATATATATATATATATATATATATATATATATATATATATATATATAATGGCACGGGCGCGGGCCGACGAAGGAAGGCCTGAGTGGTATTTCTTTTTGAGGTAAAGATGGATGACTTGTCGCCCGGCCGTGCATCACATATGTTTAATTTTCTTTCCCGCTTTTCATCTCACCCTCGGACACATAAAACACCACAACGTTAATTTAATTACATCTTTATTTTTAAGATACACAATACAACTTCTCGGGGCAACTTACAAATCAAAAAAGCGTACAGGTTTCCGTTCAGGCGGTTTATATAAACTGTGTCATGTGATCAGGATAGAGATTAGGGATTTGCTGTTGTCGATAAGTCACATGTGGTTTTATGTAATCTGCGCAGAGCTTATCTAATATATTGGGGCACGCCGCGCATATTTGAAAAAGGAAGCCATTTAATATTTTCTCTCGAGGTTATTAGAACTTAGAATCAAAAGCGAAATTTAGCTCGTACGCCCAAGGGAATTTAGAATAATGTTAGATTTTAAAATGGTATGGGATTTTTAATGTTATAGAATATCCCCCCCGTCCGAGAAGAGGCTGACCAACAATGCCTGCATTGGAGGACAGACTCACCCGACCATGTGAGGAAAATGGGCGTCGACCACAAATTTGGAAAAGTTTGAAAAGGAACATATGTTTTAAGTTAATTTAGTATGATGATCACATGGAAAGACATTGCAAATTTCAATATTGAATACACAAAAATACACTAATGATTTACTAATTTATGAACACAATAAAAGCAAAAAAAATTATAGTAATTAATGATCAATTATAGAAAATTGTAAATTATGTAAATTTCTTCCTGTATTGTTGCTTTGAAAAAAAAAATTAAACTTGAAAATAAATTTATCATCAACTGAAAATTGCTGTGCAGGGCGGGCCCTCCCCACACAACAGAATCTCAGCAGAAAAAAAAATTCCAATTAAATTTAACCAAAAAAAAACTAAGTTATCAAATTTTCACTTTACATCAATTTTAATTTTGAGTCGACTCACACATATAATAGAATATAACAATGAAAATATCAACATCAACCAAAAAAAAAAAAGTTAAGTTAATGGAATAGAACATGACAATAATAATTTGAAGTTATTGTACGTATAAAAATTACAAAACATATCACTCATTATCTAATTTTCGTATCTTTATTTATCTCATTATTTTTTTCTTAATATCTCTTATTTCCTTTATTTCAATATTACTTATTATCAAAAAAAATCTCTTTTCAATATCATTTTTATTTCTTATTATTCTCATTTCATCATCTCTTATATTCATTTTATTTCGACAACATTTATTCATTCCAAAATTCTATTCAATATTCTTTAATTATACTTATTCATATTTATTCTAACTTTATTTATTTATTCTCAATACTTTTCACTTTATTTTCAAATTATTCATCTACTATTCATTTTTGTATATTTATTATAAGTTTATGTGGATCCATTTCCTTGTTTTGAAGGTACCTTGTTGTATGTGTGTTCCCTAACTCTTAGTCTCAAATTCTTTAATTCTACCTCTAAGCAGTGAGGGCTGTGTTTATGTTTGTGTAACAAGTGGGTTTTCTTTCTCCATATTGTTCTCTGACTAATAAGGAGGAAGAGTCTTTTAGCCGTACAGTGGACTAACCGTGAATCTCCGACAGAATATGACTGCGTTGAAAAACAGCATCTTGTATAGTACAAAGATGGAGAAAAAGGAAAAGGTGCAGTTGTCATACCTGTGGGAGTATAATATATAGAAATGGGAGGACAAAAGGAGTGGCCATCCCAGCCCTGTTTTAGTCATTACTCAAGCATATGATCTTCAGCACTTTAAGTGACTGAGTTGATGAATTAAAAACAAATAGTAAAAAAAAAATTAATAAGATCTTAAACAGTTGGGACGACATCCAACGCGCTTCTAGAGGTGGGTGATAGGAAAGTGCATTCAAGAAATAGGAAATTTACTGAAAGGTTAAAGAAGTAGAGTTGTCATAGTCGGTGTTTAAATTGAGATCCAAAAAAAAATTCACATGTAATAGTATTCTTAAGAAGAAAGTTTAAGTTAGACAGTTTTTTTTTATATATCTTTAGTAGGACAACACATAATTAATTATATCAATTTTAAAAAAAAATAATGATGTTAAGCATCACATAGAAAAGAAAGAAAAAATGGGTCTAATGTTTGTCATTATTCGTGGTGTAGTTTTAAGTTCTCTGGTGCATTATAATATCTTAATCTGCAAGCATGGACAATTTCAGAATCTCGTTTAGTGTGAAAGTTTGGTCCATCAATTTCATACACAACATATGAAAGTATTAATCACACTATAATAAAATACTCCTAATACCAATAATAATAATAATAATACCTTAATATTCTCTATCAATTGCCATAATTTAATGTTAATGTTCAAATTACAAACTATTATTCTATTAATTGACACAAATAATCAAAATTCTTTTACCAATACCCATCTCAGTTTTATTAAGTTAATCATGAAATCGATAAACCAAAATTAATTTTTCTTCTCTTATATCACATTTTGGTATGAATCCTAGCTGTAAAGTTCCCAAATATTCATCATTTGTATTTAATATCTTAAAACATATTTCTCATTATAATATTATCTTTCCTATTTATTTATTATTCTTCATTATTTCTATTTCGAGAATTTTCTGGGGCGGATGAACCAAATATAACATACAATGGTTTTTCAATTCTCCAATTGTGGTTTTTTGGCACCCAAAGTCATGTTATAAAGACGTTCCGTTTATATGAAACCCGTAAAACGCCTTTTAACTTTCGACTAAAACCTCCGGAAATCTCTTTTACTTAAATTCGTAGAACAATTTACGAGGTTTCAACATCAAATGTAATATGTCAAAGTACTTAAATTATAAAATTTTCTTGATGTCTGAAAATTACTATGTTATCCCTGCAGATATTTTCCAAAATCAAAACCACAGGCATCAGATGTTTAAATTTAGAGTCGCAAAAATTCTAGGTCAAATGAATCAAAACAAGTTTGGCTCTTTTCGTAATCGTGTTTACAAAACTAATGCTGAGCATTCAAATTTATTGCGGAGGCGTCCTTCGAAATGTAATACAACGCGCTCGAAAACGGAAATGATTTACGTTATTTTTTTTTTCTTTTTCTCCGCGACGATTCAGAACTGCGTGCAAAATTAGATACTCATAACATTACTTTACTCATTTAATATTTCAGTTTAACGTAACCAAGGATCATTAATTATCTTAAAACACTAAAATATTCATTATCAGAAAAAGAACATGGAAATATTATAAAATTACACTAAAAACACACACTTATAATAAATTTATCACATATAAGTCTCAAAAATTTCTTTAAATTCAAATATCTTATAATATGAAAAATATACCCTTAAAATTCTATCAAAATGCAAATCAAAATGAAACATTTTAAAATCAAAAACAAAATACACGTTTTAAACCAATGATTCTTACTTTCGTTTTACTTTTTATCGTTTTATTTTTTATCATAGGTACTTAATTAAATCAATAATTTGAAAATACTTTCACCGAAACACATTTATAATAAATTTTTATCAGTATCTATTAATATCAAAATTTTGCACCCTTAACAATAATTCGTAAATTTTAGCTTACCAATTGAAGTGGTTATTCACACTCCTTACCATTATCCTTATTAATTTTCACCATTACATATCTTCATAATTTTAACATTTGCAGCTCGGTTCTGAATTTATCTTGGTGAAGTTCTTAGCTAGTCCCAAGGTGACAGTTTTTATTTCGAAATAGTCCTAGAACTCAGTATCCCAATTGGAGATGACACTAGATGACAGTCTCTCATAAAAGTGAATTTCCAGTCAATTAAATTCAAAACTTCGCACGTTGTATCCAACAGATTATTCCACTGCACACAGCATATGTTTTCGCAGAATTTCTCGGGATATTTTTATCCCCAGGTCAACGATTAGTGAAAATCGACGTTTCACATAATCTGAAAATATTTTTTCAAGAAATCTCTGCCACGAAACTTCGGAAGTTCACATGATTCGACGACTAAAAAATATTCATATTACAGTAAACAAAACTAACATTGGTGGTCGACAACTCGTCGTTGAAAATCATTAATAGCAGGTAATCCACACTCCGAAGTCAGCGACTTTTTCAGATTCAATGAAAGTTCACTTCATGGGAATCCACGGGATTTTCACGCGACACACGCAGCACAATATGTTTTTCCAGTCAAGGTATCCATTCAGGTTGAAGGTTAGTCCTATATCTCACATTTGAAAGTCGAGGGATTTTTTTTTTTCTATCGGAATCGACTAACGGCGGCTTAAAATTACTGCCTGTATACGAGGGGAGGTATTCCAGCCGACTTTATGTAATGGCACGGGCGCGGGCTGACGAAGGAAGGCCTGAGTGGTATTTCTTTTTGAGGTAAAGATGGATGACTTGTCGCCAGGCCGTGCATCACATATGTTTAATTTTCTTTCCAGCTTTTCATCTCACCCTCGGACACATAAAACACCACAACGTTAATTTAATTACATCTTTATTTCTAAGATACACAATGCAACTTCTCGGGGCAACTTACAAATCAAAAAAGCGTACAGGTTTCCGTTCAGGCGGTTTATATAAACTTTGTCATGTGATCAGGATAGCGATTAGGGATTTGCTGTTGTCGATAAGTCACATGTGGTTTTATGTAATCTGCGCAGAGCTTATCTAATATATTGGGGCACGCCGCGCATATTTGAAAAAGGAAGCCATTTAATATTTTCTCTCGAGGTTATTAGAACTTAGAATCAAAAGCGAAATTTAGCTCGTACGCCCAAGGGAATTTAGAATAATGTTAGATTTTAAAATGGTATGGGATTTTTAATGTTATATATATATATATATATATATATATATATATATATATATATATAACTACTTAGTACCGGTCAAAATATGACGGTTGGATAGTAAATGAATGTACTAATATAGAAATTATACTCAACGCATCATTGTCAAATGTTGAAAATCATAATATTAAGAATAGAGAAATATACTATAAAAATTACTATTGAACCAAATTAAAATAAATATGGTTACATAACTTAAAATAAAAATGGAAGATACAAGGCTAGAGAGATTCATCGAAATAAACAAATTAACGTGTTCATGCGGTCTCGTGATTAGAAAGTGTCTAAAGCCAGATTTAACCATGTCACTGGGCGTGCGCAGAAACAAATTAATATGTTTATGCGGTCTCCTGTTTAGTGAGTATCTAAAGCAAAATTTAAACATGTCACTGAGCATGTGCAGAAAGCAATTTTTAATAGTAAATTATCGCTAATTAATAGAGATTGCGGTTAGAAAAACCAAATTTGACAATCTATAGATTAAAATTTTTCGTTTAAGACGAAAATGAAGTAAATTCATGCAGTAGTTTTTCTCTCACGGACTGCCGAAAGAATCGGCTTAGTAATTTTAATATATAGATATTTTTAGAAAAAAGTCTTGTTGAAATAGGGACAAGATATTTATCATTAAATTATTGCATCATAATGCAGATTTTGATTACGAGTGACTCCTTTATTCAACCAATAAAAGAGAAGATTGGTTTTCAGTCTCAATTTTTTAAATCAATATCTTAATTCATTTTATGAAGTTGATGTTAAGTACCCCTATATAGAGTGACATAGCATTAGATTATTATAATCGTTATTTGTTTTAAGGTTGGTTCTCTACTCGTTTTGGAGTAATAATCGTGTGCTACAAAACTATAACGTTGCACCGCAAGGAAATTATATATGTCCGCCAGCATACGCAAACTGGCAAGATACTAATCTATATTCTCAAAATCTTTACGTTATTTTCAAGCAGCACACGTAATATTTACTATTTACAATAATTAAGAACCAAGCACACATTCTAAATACAACCGTTATTTTAATAATAAAAATTACATCTACATCAATCAGAACTAACAAAAACTTAATGTTGCCATACCGAAAAACATCAAAGTAGAGTAATAAAAAAATATAAAATAATAGCTGTTACAAAACCACCAAGTGATGTTTTTATATTCGCCTATATAAAAGTTCAAAATTAGTAACATGATAAAAATAACAAGAAATATATTTTTAATTAAAAACAATAGACAATGAGTTCTACGTTAGCAACGTATATCCAAAAAGTATCTCCTATCAATTATTACATGTCAAGTAGATAGAAATTCTATTGCAAATATATACTTTCATAACACTTTTCAAATAGGTCCAATTTACTTTTCAGACTATATCAAGATAATTTTGTCTTTGTAGATTTTTAATTTTCAATGTGAGGAACAAGAAATACTCTAAAAAAATTCCATAAACAAATTTTCTTTTTCAATATTTTCATTGAGGTTATGACAATACAGTTCTATTCAAAGAGTAAAAATTCAGATTTTGTACAGGAAAATGGATTTCAGTGAACTTTTCTGAGTGTTCCCGGTTGGTATTAATCATGATTTCTTGGAATTTATTTTGTCAAAGAGTGCAATAGCTGCCCTTGCAATAATGCCCTTATTGATTCAAGTAAAATAAGTGTGTTATGAATCATAGGCTCCGATACTTGAAAATTGTTTAATAAAATTTATCTATTAATTTACTGAAACTTGTTATGAAATTTTTTCTTAAAAAAATAAAGCAGTGAAAAGGTTTTCGTTCTCAAACATGCATAAATATTAAAAATGTGTATCTATCTACCTAAAATATTCTAATAATGCCTCTGAGCTTTTCAAAAGCCTGCCAAAAGCAGTTAATCGGGGATATTCCCGTATCAATACTTTAAATGTATGTACAGTCCCTTGTCCTTCATAAGTAAGTTTTGTATTAACTTAAAGAGTTTGGCTTACGAAGCAAAGAGTAAAAATGAGCCAAAGAAACTTTTGCAAACTTCACATACTTGCTTGCAAACGTTATATGTTTTATGACTTTATTCTAGTGTTTTTTATTTTAAATGTTAATGTTTTTTCACATTTTTTTTCAAATTTTAAAGAAATAATTTTGTGAAACAACCGAAATGATTGAGATACTATACTGATATTAACTTGAGAATATTAGAACATGTTCATTTTAGGTGATATTTTTTGTTAAATTAATTACATATTTCGTTAATTAAGGTACTACAAACTCTAAACAGCTGTTTGAAATTTTCACTTTTGGGTTTTTCCCGGTGTTATCAGAAACAAAAACAGATTTACGTAAGTTTATTTTTTTAACAAAGTGATATGATGATTTTTTAGATAAATGCTGATTGATATGAGAAATATCTGTATATGATTTTGAAAGCTAGATGAAATGCTGCAAAAATAAAATTTTTCTATGTTATTTTTGAGAGTCTGCACCCGGGTAGACAACGTTTGTAAAATGGGGGATATGAAAGGTATAAAATTTAAGTTTATCCCCTGTAAATTTTCTTTTCTTACCATACTTAGGATGGCATTACCAAATTCTGTTTTCACTAACCCATAGCTATTTTTCATAGCCTCAGCAATCCCAGGGAATCCACGAAATCATCCAACCTTTTTCTATGCCCAAATAAGGAGGTCTTCCTGCACAACTCATGCAGCCTGAAAGAAACATCTTTGCTCAGCAATTCTTAACCGCAGATACCTCTATACGCTAGCCCGGGAGACACCCGGGTGCTGGATGTCTATTAGATAAGATGTATGTTTTAGCCACTCGGAAATAAATTTATAGTCATAAAGTTTAAAAGAACTGTACCTGATATAACTACGACGAAAACTTCCAGTTTTATAAGATTCTGTAATGATACTGGAGCTAAAATTTTACGGTTAAGAATTTAAAACTAATCATGCCTTCTATGTATCTCAATATTTTCATGCTATAGTTTTCATTAAAACAAATCTATTGAGACAATTTTCTACAATAGATCTCAGTTCACAGATATGGCCCTGGTAACTTTTCGTTTCCCTTATAGATGTTACACGTAAAATAGATCCAATATCATGGTCATTGTTGAGTGAGTAAGAAACATCAGTATTTCGGCTTTTTGGGAACATGTTCGTAAAGCTGCGAGCCGTCAATTTTTGTTAGAGCTGTTGGTTATAGTTGTACAGGAAAATGAATAAATGTCTGCTAGAAGCAAATCCTAATACGCAGAGCACGAAGAATAATTTTTACCATGTTTTTATTAACTCGCTTTCTTGTTTGTGTGTGTCCAGTACAAATATTGTAATCGATTTTTAACTATCTTCCCACTAGCTAGACATTTGAAATTTTTAGAATTGCTCAAAACACGATGACAATGCATAATTTTGATACTTTTAGCCATCTTTAATCAGTATTAAATTAATTTTCAGTTAATTTTGTTTTGTTGACTGGTGCAGCCATCTATCGCCCGAGACGGGAACAAAAAGCTAAACGCAAGTAAACTTCCAATTAACTTCATTTTCTTTCAAGTTGATGGGATAATTCATCAAAAAAAATTTTTAAAAAGTATTTATTAATACATAGAATTGTCATGTTTATATGATTCAACAGAAAATTTTAAAACATGGTATATAAAAATTTCTTTTTATCTTGTAATTATTTTAACTCCTATTGGTTTGACATTGTGAGTACACCCTTTACTTATAAGTAGCTAATGTATGACCTGAGGAAATTAATAAAGGAAATAGGTCTTGGAAATAGTTTTGGAATTGTTTTCCTATAGGAATGGGTAAGGACTCACCAGTAGGATGTCAAACTACATTTTGTATTGCAAGACAAATAGTATAAGACATTAAAGCTTGTCTTTCTAAAAGTAAAACACAATTATATAACTTCAAATTGTGCCCTTTTAAACAAATGAATGCAATGAACACTATACCTAAATATCATTTAATAAAGACGGAAATTTTAAAAGAATATCGATTGACTTTCTCGAAATTTTAGATAATTTGTGCTAAATTAAATATTTGATCATGACCTAATGACCGTCTATGAGAAGGTGCATGACACATCTCAAGTGATGGTTTAAAGCAGGGGTTCTCAACCTGTCAAGCTCTATGCGCCTCTTTGAAGACTGATGTGAGGCCACGCCTCCCCTCCCCACCACCATATGTGGTCAATATAAGTAGTACAATCGGAATTTGAAACTGAAGCTGGTTATTAAATGAAAATCTAGAATAGATAATGTCATACACAAAATTTAATATTATTACACATATCTTAATTTGGAACATATTTTTATTAGAACATATGAAATCAAAGAATTAAATGCAGATGAAATATATTTGAGGTAATCAAGGATCTAGGTGAGGTTGGCATGCGATATAAGTCCCTTTCACAACATTAATGAGATGGCTGGCACTGTTTGTCCTTGACAGGTTTCTGAATATTAGGTTGAAACTGTAGGCTGAAAAATCACACCTCAGGTCACTCTCAACGTCCAGACGTACGACAATTACCGTGTTTTTACAATTGCGACAATGTCGTTTACGACAATTATCGTGTTCGTGTTCGTATGTCAAAATTATGTTACGGTTACATTGTGACCGCGAAATTGAGTACAATAAATTACAGTTAGTTTTACTTTTTATTTTACTTTTTTTTAAATCACGCCTCCCTTGAAATTCTTCTACGCCCCCCCCCAGGAGGGCGCCCCCCTCCCAGGTTGAGAACCGCTGGTTTAAAGGAATATATCCGTGATACGATATTTGTTAATTACAGGAGTTTTGAAGGATTCATCTTTGAAAAATGCTAGTTTATATCTTCTCAAAATATTTTATAGCTGTAAAACAATTATTTTTAACCCTTTAGGTTATTATAAGGTGACTGTGGACATGTCTTATCAAAATTAAATTAACATTCTCCCCTCCCTAGAGGTTTTAAATCACATACAGCATGAAAAATAAACAATTTTTCCCCTTCGAATGTATGATTTAAATTTTAGGATGAATCGTACCGTTCAGTTGCTTTTCTCTATTAGATTTCCATGGAATACATTCTGTGTAGCATACAGTGTTTACTTTGAATTTACCCATAATAAAAGCTAAAATCCCTTTATAAAAAATAATTTATTTTATTTATTCTAATATGAAAACAAAATTTTATAGTATTCTTTGAATTTATCACTTGAAACGTGTTCCAAAAATTTATTACCTAAACAGACATTTTTATAATATTTGGCTTTAATTATTATGACATGTTGGGAACAACAACACCTTTCCAGAAACTTAATTTGCACTACTTTCAACTGTATTAATGAAAGTTGAAGTGTTAGTTGACATAAACGAAGAACGTAGAATGATTTGTCGGAAAATTTCCCAAAGTTTCACCTTAATATATGCGCATTCTTTAAGTTTCATAAATATTTATGAGAAATTTTATAAAGGTTATCGGTACTTTCCCACACAGGAGATTGAGGTAATGCTTGTTAATTTACGTCTTTATGTGAATAAAATTTCCTTTCTAGCAAGAAAATGATCACTTGGGGGAAATGTTAAAATTTAAAATGTGTGAACAACTTTTGAATACATCGAGAGGACTTGGAGTTAAAAGAATGGATAGAACAAGCACACTCTAACGTAAAAGTTAAACTTTTCGTACTTTTAATATAGCACTATGATTTCACTCCTACTATATTCATAATATATTAATCAGTATAAAATCGTATTAATTAATTGATATATCTTTACAAAGTGTTTAAATATATGAACTTCACCTCATTTAACTAAGTATTCCTATTTTAAGGGTTAACATTATTTTATAAGGATTCAGTGTTTAAAATATTCTTTGTGAAATAGTCTTATTTGAATTTTGTTTCTTAATAGTGAGCGTTTTTCGTAACTCCAATATTTTTCAATAAACACATTAATGTTCATTAGAAACAGAAAGTACTCTGTACTCTACAGTTTCAAAGAACGAGGTTAAATTCTATTTATTTTTTAATCTAATTCACCCTTTATTTTAAGTTATATTTTAATATGTTTACTTATTTTACTAATAATAGTAGAAGTCATGAAGTTATCTCCATACTTCTAAAATGTTATTGCGTGTTGTTCCGTTTTCCTGAGTTCGTTAGGATTGAAAAAGAATCTCTTCAGAAAGTTCACACAAAATAAATTTATTATTTTCTAAATTCTTCAGACGTATACACAAATTCAAACATAAAAGACTAACAACTGTCTTCTATACAGCAGAAAATTCAAAAATGCAAGTCAGGATACCAGAATTTTCAATACAATACACTCCAATTAACGCAGTTACAACACATTCAATTCTCCCGAGGAAATTGAACTGAGTTCCAATGCCACTGTCAGGTATATTTATGGATTTCCTCTACAGGTAACTCACAGCGCCCTCTACAGGCAACTCACAGCTAGATACTTCTAGAAAGATTAAGCGGCAAGTTGGTGAAATATCGCCAAATCTGGCGACCAAAATAAGTCGCAAAATCCAACGCCAATTTGGCCTTAACTCTCATATTTGGCGAGATTCCAATAGACTCCCATGTTAAATACATAGAAATAGGAGCTCTTCCATAGAAGCCATTTTAACGAAACAAAGCGCAATATTTACAAATTTCGTAGCAGTATTATTAAAAACAATATGACAGCCATTACACTCAGTTGTATTTTAATCAGATCTTAATTAGTTAGTATAACGGTGTAAAATTGACATATCTACATTAAATTATAAGCCTGCTGTTTTAAAGTAATACAAATGAAAATAGAAATAAAGTATGTTGAATAGGTATTTTGACATTGCTTATTTTGTCTGCTAATACATGGAGATGAGTTAAAATTTTTCACTAGAATTTGAAACAGCTGGAATACTTTTGTTCTCTTTGATAATTCATAAAAATAATGAAATTTGTTGTTGAAGATCAATGTTGAAATGATTATGAGGAGTTTAAGGATGATTAATTATTTGTTAATGATGCTTCTTGAAGCTGAAACAATCAAGATATATTTCGTCTTTTGGAAAATTCATCGCAATGGTGAAATCCTCAATTTTTAATCAAATTTCTTTTAATTTAAAATTTACATATTTCAATATTTCTTTTATAAATTATCTCCTAATTTCAGGACTGATATAAAAATTGTCTTCGAAGGTTATGGAAAAAAGTAGATACTACTCTAACGAGGGAAAAATTAATAGATAATTTTTCAAAAGATTTTAAATAATTTATTGTTGTAGGAAGAGAGGAATGGCTATCACTGGCACTGGCACTGAAAATGCTTGCTATCAACGTCCGTATTTCAAGATTTATATTAATTAGTGAAAGAAACAATATTATTCGTTATTCTCCGTTGGTACTTTACATTGGGTTGTCAACTACCAATATATTTCTACCACTACCTATCCTTTCCTAGGGTAACTCCACATAATATTCTAATCCATCCCATATAACTCTATGTAATATTCCCCTATAAATACACGCAAAGTGGCACAAGTTCAATACTTTCTAGACTGTACAATGAAGCTAACGCTATGATTTCAATCGCATACACGTTCATTTATATAAGCTGAATGGGCAGTAAATTAGAATGAGACAATTTGAATAACGAATACATTTATATTTCGATGCTTTCTCTGAACATAGAGAATGATATAATAATAAAATTGAACTTTTAAATGTTTTTAACTGATCTCGGACCCCATACAAAAAGTTTCCCTCAAGAACTACTAAAATGAAAACTGCATTTTAAGTAATAAGGCGGAGGATTATGCTTTATGCCGAGAGATCATATATGAAGTTAAATAGTCTTTTAGGCACCGATCAGTTACAATATAGTAATACTAACAATTAAATAAACCTTTCGAGAATCCATTCGAGAAGTTCCTCAAGTCTCATGATGATCCAGCCTCAAAAGGTACAACATGCAATCGTGCTGAAAAAATATATATGAGGCATAAACATAGGCATAATTAACTTTAGAGGCTCCTGGGAGCCTCTAAAGTTAATTTCCTATAATTTTAATTATATATTTCATATAATTTTAATTATATTTTTAATTTCTTAAGTTAATTTCCTATATTTAATGTCCTATTGTTTATTTTAAGTTTAAGTGTAAACCAAGAGTTCGAAAAAAATTTAATAGTTGTTTTTATCAACAATCATAAAACAATGTGTAAAAATATCAGTTTAACCATCAATAAACTCTCTTTTCCATTATTACTCTCCTATGGTGTTTTTTATTATGTGGTTAAGAGCACTAATTGTGCATGTATTGTTTCAGACAAAATGGGGATTGTGCTTTTGCAAATGTTTAGTCCCTAGCTTTTCATTCAATACACATAATTTTACGATAATAAATAATCTACCAATACTTCTAAAATTTGGAAATGAACATAGTAAGAAGAATTTCTAAAAATCATAAGCGTATTTCAACAGTTTTAGTGTATCCTTTATCAAAATACTTCCTATTTTCTGACAAGTTTTGTTGTCTCATATTTGTAGCAGATGTAATAAAATCAACTAGTGGGGTTTCCAATCAGTAAAACGTTATAAGTGAAGACATTATAGTCGTCTTAGAATGGATTCAATGCGTGTGCAAATGGTCTATGAATACATTTATTTTTTGAAGTAATTTGTCTTCTATCAATTTAATGAAAATTTTTTTTATCAGCAGCTGGGTAGAAATTAAAAGTAATTCCCGCGTTTATATATTAGTATGCTATTACGATTTTTGTATTCGTTATATATAATGCCTTACGGTCCTTCTTCCCGTTCATAGCTCCTGGTTCTATGGAACGGTTGTTAAAGAGTCTTTGTCGCAGTGTGTGGAGACCTGGAGGAAAACACCTTCGCCACCTATCTCGGATATTTGCTGCCATCTTGGGGTCATGGCCATCATTAATTGTTCTTGAAGGACCCCACTTGTCGGTGGGGTGCTTTGGGAGACTTGCTGCTAACTTTGCGAGGCTAGCACTTATGGTCCTTATGTTTGAATTATCAGAAGTCCTTACGTTTGTATTATGAGGTGTTGGTCTCCTATATTTGTTGGCATTTTTCTGGTGACACATTGTTCTGGCAACCCTTCCTTTATAACTGCTGATCACGGCCGAATATCGGGAGTTGGTCGCTAGTTTTTTTCACAGGCTAAGGAGTTCTGTACGATGTACCGGTATGTCCAATAAAGTATTCTTGAAAACGACTTCAACGTAGTGTTTTGTTGCCTCGGAGGCCTTTGAAAATCTGATTTTCTTTCCCGCTGAACACAACGCAATGTCATGTGCAATGAGAAGAGTAATATCGCCGTAACAATTATAAAAAAATATTTTCCTTACTACAATCAAGTTAAAAATTATAATGGTCAATGATTTTTTTCCCCGCCATGTATCAAGAAACTTAAACCATGTTACATGCTTCGTTGATGACTGTACCTGAATAAAAGAATGTTAAACACGCTGGTATTTGTTAATATATTATAAAACTTTGTTTCTTTGCAAATGTTGATTTTAATCATATACATATTATCAACTCTTATTTCCTCTTTATTCTAATGTACGAAATACCTAATGGAGGTGATATTTTAATAATTTACTATTTTTTTAAATAAGAAATATTCTTTTGTGTCCGGACTGGAGCCCAGTAGCCTAATAAATTTAATTAGTAGTTCACAGCGGAAAAATCCTCAATGCGAAACCTTTCCGGAAAGGAAATATTATAAAATATACGTGTGAGTACTCAACATATACACCCACAGAAATTTATCTAGTTTTACTTAAGAAGATTGCTACGTATTAGAAAAGATACAGCTGAGTATTTTTCTGAATTAATATTAGAGTTAAAAAAAATATATATTTAACTTTCACCTTAAATGTTAATGAAAAAAAATTACGTAAAAAGTCTCAAAATGTAAACTAGTGGGAAATAATTTGATGAATCTAATTAATTCTATCATATGCCGGGAGCAAAACAAAGACAAAAAATTAAATATCCTCCAAACTTCATTAAAAAAATTATTTCTGAATACGTATTAATTTAGCCTTCACTTCGTCCGCATTGAAAACAATCATTTCTATCATTCGTAAAAATATGAGTTAGGGTTCAACATAAAACATTTTAACTGAAAAAAAAAACCTTTAATTCGGGAGAAAACCCGTATATGATTAATATTTAACTAAAATGAAGAATATTTTAGTTACCGTTATAAATATTCATGCTATTATTTCACTATAAATCTGTTTTTGAGATCACGAGATACTTTTTACACATTTGTGTTTGACAATACGGAAGAGATAATGTTAATAATTTGATAGTAGATTGACTATTTATTTGGAAGTTAGTTTTTTTACCTTTCTCATAATTGAATAAAGTCGTAAACTATTTAAGGAATTCGGTATCTACACGCATTCTATGATTATTTCATATTTTATTCGGTTTACTCATAGCTTTTTTGCTTATATGCATAATTTGTTTACGCATAACAAAGTAGTATATGTAATGAAAATAAAATTACCATACCATTAATGAGTTTAGATTATATCTACCACCGATTTTACCTGAATTGATAATTTTTCAATTTTTTAAATTTAAATCCTGGTTATTTTCGTTCATTACACTTTTGGTTCTTAGTGTGTCCTTTTTCCTCCCATTTGCTCATATGATTTTTCAGACTTTTCAGCCATCTGATTTACCCATATGAGCAAATTGTTACTTTCTGTAATCTTATTGCTTCAAAATTTAATAAAGATTTTCGAACTTGTTAGGACTTTTCATCTTGAATAACCCCTTATTGTGATGGTCAGAAAAAAATTAAAGAAATTTAAATAGAAAAGGTATATTTGCTTCTATATAAAAGTTAAAGAGTTAACAAAAATGCTATTGAAAAAATAAACATTTTGATTTAATTTATTTGACTTCTTTAAACACGTATACTTGTGTAATCTTGAAAATTCTAGGCTTTTGGGTTATTTCAATTTGTTAGGTTTCAAGGCTTATTAATAGATACTTTTAAAATAATTCCCAAATGTAAGGCATAAATGCGTAACACAATGCAACGCAACGTGAAGCAGAACAGCCTGCTTTACTGAACATGTTGCTTATACTGATTTTGCTCAAGCTACTGATTATGTAGTAAGGATCAACGGAGTTTAATCCGGCAAATTTCCATTGTATAAAATGTACACCTTGTTTAGAAAAAAGCTCCTTTATATATTAAAAAATGTATAAATAAACCATTGAAGGTTAGATGTTAAACTCATAATATAAGACACCCTTCTTCGGTGCAGATGATAAATATTCTACTTGGTTAATTTAACATCAGTTGGAAATCTTAAATTTCTGCATGGTTAAAATACTTCAAATATAACATTTTATCATCTGGATCCTGCTATCAAGCTGTACGAAACTGAAAATATGTCTCTATGGCTACAGCTGGTTTTTACGTAGAACACAATTTAGTATATTTAAGTCAAGTATTCCTAAATATATTCATATTGGTTAAGTAATCTGAACTTTCCTGTATTTCCTCTCGAAGAATTCTATTTACTCTGACCACTTTTAGGAGAAATGATTCCTAGTTAATTGGTAATTTAATAATGGAAATAAAATGGAATTAATAATAGCAATAAAGATTCCTAATGGCTAACTTTTCACCTTAATTGAAGACTGTCAACACATGTCATTTCATTTTACGTTAGCTGGAGAAGCATAAACACAAATCACGAAAAACATTTAAAACATTACCTGTGATTTGAAGACCCTGTATTCCTACTATATCAAATTGCCTTTTCTAACTGATAGTTGACTGAGCGTTCCAACATTGGAATATTCCCCGTAAGAAAATATCTGACTACATTCAACATGATATCTAGTCAGCCATAGGTAAAGTATAGCTACTTTTTGTTGAAGTTCTTGAGTGAAGGCAAATATTCAGCTGGAAACTGAAAACGGTATAAGAATTGGTTTAAAACTCAATCCTTTTCTCGTTTATTTACCTGTGTTGTAACTGATGCAGTTTTTATTCAAAGCTTAAAGTAATAAAAAGATCAACAGAAAGATCTATTCGGAGCATTTTAATTTCTAATGAAATAGTGAATTTCTAATAAAATAAATAATTAACGTTTCTTAGAAGACCCTAAAAATATTTGACATTTGCTATCGTCAAAACAAAAAGAATGGAAAGAGGAGATATAGATGTGCAGAAAGAAATGTAATTAGAAAGAACCAAGACTCTGTTTTGTTATTTTGTATTCCTGAAAAGCCTACTTTCCAATTCTGGAAACAGAAAAGAGTTTTCTTTATTAACGCTTCATTAAGTTTTCATATTGTTGAACTCTTATAACTTGCTGAGATTAAGTTCCAGCTGCGCGATTCTTACATATGTTCATTTTTATTTATCGACTGATGTGAACTTAGTTCCTTAACTTTAGGATATATTATTAGAATAGTAAATTTAGTTTATGTTTTAATTAAACAAAAGGTAGCATATAGAGAGACAATACTGTTGTATTAATACTAAAGTAGTTTAGGTAATACGATGGAAAAGAATTAAAAAAAGGAATGGCATCAATAAATACATCCTAAAGTGTATGCCTTGCACTGAATAATATTCATTAATTAATCAGCAGTTTACGTGTCAATATCACTTGTCTAGGAAATATAACATATATGAATTAATACAGTAATTTATGTGCAATGTATATAAAAATCCTGAATACTCTATTTCAGATATTTAAATGATGGATTCAAAATGATAGTGCCAATGTATACATTATATGTATTATGGCATTCATTAATGTATTTTTATTTAATGTGTAATATTTCAAAAATAAAACAACCGATTAAAAACCAAGTTAAAGTACATTTTATAAGGAGTTTTTCCTTTCAGATCGTGTGTTCGAGTGTTTTCAATGTATATATATATATATATATATATATATATATATATATATATATATATATATATATATATATATATATATATATATATATATATATATATATATATATATGTGTAGAAAATTGATTTGTCAGAGATGGAGACTTCGACCTGAACGAATTTTATTCCGTTGGGCGTAAGCGTCCAATAGGAAAGCTTTGCGCGCGCGTGACGTCACCTTTTCGGAGAGCATTAGGAGCTCACTGGCAGACCCCCCGCTGACATGGACGAGTAAAGTCGTGCCTTTCCCGCGTCGCGTTTTTATTGAATTCGCTAAGCGAATTGGGATATTTCGGAGTCCCCATCTCACAGGTGAACCATGCTCTGTAGTAAAACCTTAATTTACCTTCCTCGTAACTTTGTAAATTGTAAATAGCGTGATGTCTTTTCTTTATGTGTTTAAAAGTAAATAAAATGTTAGTTTAGATATTAATCTTTTTATTCCTTTCGTATAATTCTTTCCGTAAAGTTACTTACCCCTAGACGCCGTCCTACAAATTGGGGCCCCGGCCCGGATTAAAACCTGCTTCCTTACATTAGGCATTTGCCTAGGAACATCCTTACTTTTACTTTCGTTTTCGGTTTAAATAATTTTATACTTTTACTTCCGTTTTCGGATTGAAATAATTTTATTTTTAACTAAGAGCATTTTTTCCTTTTGGGTTCACCTTTTTCGGTTTTCGCTCACAGACCAACTTCCTATGCTAATGTATTTTTTTAAGTCCACAGCTAACAGATTCGCCGAAGAAATCAGCCCGCCAGCGAAAGAGGGACAGCACAACAATCGCCGAGAAATCGCCATCGCCAGGTCAGTGATGTTTATTATTAAGCCAAGGAAACAACGCCAAAGAACAATCGCCAATACATTGATTGTATTAACATAGTCATATTATTCGAGAGATATTACAATTACGTTGTATGAAATATATAAGTGTCGAAATTTCATTTGAATATTTATCTTTCCATGTTTATAAATTAAGAATAGTCTATATTTAAATATTTAACCTTTTTCTGATATCAATTAACCCATTTTTATGGTATACAGCCTTGTTCGATATAGAACATTGAAAACTAAAGTTTTACCCTCAGAGTGTTTGTTTGCTATCAGATGTTAACAGTAGAATAAAAAAATCATTTCCGCTCGTTCGCAGACATTAGGCGAATTGCTGTCGCGACAGGTGTTTATATTTCTCCTTCTGTTTAGTCTAATGCTGAGAAAGGATGTGTTGCATTTTGTGTGAAACCACGAGTTCAAATAATGTTCTTTTATCGCAACGAAAAAAAAAATATATATATTTTGTTCTGTATTTAAAAGTTGTTTATGAATAATAGGGTATTGTGAATAATTGAAAAGTTGTTTATGCATATGTTTTGAGTGCCATTTTCGGATTTCAGAAGTTTCTAATATTTGTTTGTTTTATTCGAATATCGTAAGAGATTCCATTTTGTTGTTCACGTTATATCTTTCTTCCTGGTTGAGCAAGAGTTTTTTTTTTAAGTGCGACTAAATAAATTTCTCACATTGAGAATAAGTTTTGAAGAAATATTTAACTAAGTTTTAAATTAAATTTGTTCTCTGTGTTACCACTCCGATTTATTTTTATACGAAATGGCATTTCTTCTCTCTAAGAAAAGGGAAGACCTGATAGAACTTTCCTCAGAATTGTCGTTAAGTATCCAAGAGGGTTCAACTAAACTTCGAATAAAAGAACTGATCGTGAAAAGTCCAAATTACGTAGAGGAAGATGTCAAAATACTGATCGATAGCATAGCTGAGGAACGCGTACGCCGAGAAGCAGAAGAAAAAGAAGAGAAATTACGCCGAAAAGCAGAAGAAAAAGAAGAAAAATTACGCCGAGAAGCAGAAGATAGAGAAATTGAACAGAAGCGAGAACAGCGAGAACATGAACTCGAGAAATTACGAATACAGGCTCAACAGAGTGTCAATACGACGAACAACGCCGAAAACGTCCAAGCGCCGAATAAATTGATTCACGAAACTTTCCATAAGTTTAATATGAAGGATGACATCAGCTTGAACCTCACCTTATTTGAACGGCACGCAGAATTGATATTTTTGCCGAAGAAAGATTGGGTACAGAGACTGATAGGATTGATACCCATTGACGTTGCTCATCTGATCGCAAAAGAACCAGCGGACAAATGTAATGATTACGACCACGTCAAGAATTTACTATTGAAAAGATTTAAGTTGTCTCCGGAAAAACTTCGTCAACTATTTGTATCTCACCAAAAATCTGATGAGCGAACATGGCAAGATTTTCACTACGAACTGCAGACGTATTTCGACGGATGGACTTCCGGTTTGAAAATAGAAACCTTCGATCAACTACGAGAGTTAATTATAGCCGATCAAATTAAGAAGAAAGCACCTTACGAGTTTCAGCAACATTTTCTAGACGAATGGTCTACTATTAACTCACCTTCCGAACTAGCTAAAAAATTTGAAGAATATGAAGATGTCCGAAGAACGTTAAAACCGAAGTCATCCAACTCATTATCGAAAGGAAAATACGAAGCCAGAGGATCTAGCGATACTTATTCTCGAAGACCTGAACATTTCCAAATTGGGAACAATGGGCATGAAAAAAAATACTTTCAATCGAACGGAACTCCTTACGTCGGAAGAAATAAGAAACTAATCTGTAGCTACTGCAAAGGACAGGGTCATTATGCCATAGATTGTACAAAGCGACCCAAAAACCCAAACATTAATAAATCTGCAAGCTCTGCGGTTCAAGTCTGCTCACGAATATCTCAAGGAAGAGTTAAAACAAAGAAAATAACCATGGGTAACAAGACTTTTGAAGCTCTCATCGATACCGGCAGTTCAGCGACACTCATTCGTGAAGATATGTGCGAAGGAATAATCGAACCCTCAGAACTCTCGAAAGACATAGTAGTGTTATCTGGATTAGGGAAGTACGAAGTCAAAACAAAAGGGTCGTTCCAACGGAAAATTGAATTGGATGGAAAAGAATATTCCCTCACGTGGCACATCGTACCTACGCCGTGTTTAGAATTTCAGGCAGTAATCGGATCAGATATTTTGGAACAAGCCTCCGTATTCTTCGACAAAGAAAGTGTTTAGTTCCGTAAATATGAAGATAAAACTTGGTTCATGCACACGCAAGTATACGAAGCGAAAACTGAAGACGAAATTGAAATCAAACATGTTAGCAATCCACGAATAAGAAAAGAACTGTTTGAATTGATCTCCAACTATAAGCCAAATAAGACCGAAACGACAAACGTGTCCATGAGGATTATTTTGAAAGATGACATACCGGTTTACCAGCCTGCACGTCGCTTATCCTTTACGGAGAACCAAGCAGTCAACAAGCAAGTCGACGAATGGCTTGAACAAGGAATTATAAGACCAAGCTCATCCGAATATGCGAGTCCAATTGTGCTAGTCAAGAAAAAAGATGGCACCACTAGATTGTGTGTGGACTACAGAAAGTTGAATCGGAAACTGGTCAAGTATCGTTTTCCATTGCCGTTGATAGAAGACGTATTAGATAAACTCCAAGAAGCCAAGGTGTACACTACGTTAGATTTAAGAAATGGATTTTTCCATGTCGATGTAAATGAAGACTGCAAACATCTCACCTCCTTCGTTATTCCGGACGGACAATTCGAGTTCAACAAAGTACCTTTCGGCCTAAGCACTAGTCCCAGCGTATTCCAAAGATATGTGTACAGTATTTTTCGAGAACTAATGCGAAAAGGTATTGTAGTAATTTACATGGATGATTTGATAATTCCGGCAAAAGATGAAGAAGAAGGTTTAGAAAAACTAAAGAAAGTGTTTGAAGTTGCTTCGAAGTATGGCTTAGAAATTAAATTTGAGAAATGTCGATTCCTAAGTAGGAAAGTCGAATTTTTGGGTCACGTCGTCGAAAACGGAACAATACGCCCGTCAGTTGCGAAGACAATAGCCGTCAAGAAGTTCCCAGTGCCAACAACGGTCAAGCAAATCCAAAGTTTTTTAGGACTAACCGGCTACTTTCGAAAATTTATTCCCGCGTACTCTAAAATAGCGAAACCTCTGAGTGATCTAACAAGAAAAGACAATCCATTTGTATTCGAACAAGCCCAAATTGAAGCATTCGAAAAGCTCAAGAAACTATTAACTGAAAGTCCCGTTTTAAGCATTTTTCAGCAAGGGAAAAGGACCGAACTACACACCGATGCAAGCCAACAAGGATATGGCGCTGTTTTGCTCCAGGAAGCGGATGACGGAAAATTACACCCTGTTCAATACATGTCGCAGAAAACTACTCCAGCCGAGGAGAAATACAGTAGCTATGAACTGGAAGTTCTTGCTGTTGTCACCGCTTTAAAGAAATTTCGAATCTACCTTCTAGGGCAACATTTCAAAATCATAACGGACTGTTCAGCTTTTCAAAAGACTATGGACAAAAAAGATTTAGTTACTCGTATAGCGAGATGGGCACTACTGTTGGAAAATTATGATTACGAAATTGTTCATCGACCCGGCCAGAGAATGCAACATGTAGACGCTTTAAGCCGATACCCCGTCGCCATAATTACAAGCGATACTCTCACCGCCAGATTGAAAAGAGCTCAACAAGGAGACGAAAACACTCAAAATTTTAAATCACTGATTGAAACAAACCCTACTTCAGACTTCTTCATTAAAAACGAAATATTATACAAATACGTAGATGGCCGTGAATTAATGGAAGTACCAAGAGATATGCAAACTGATCTAATCAAGCTAGCTCATGAGAAAGGACACTTCGCAGCTGCAAAAACAGAAGAAATAGTTAAACGAGAATTTTTCATACCTAATTTAAGCAGACAAGTGCAAAACGTGATCGTTAACTGTGTACCGTGTATTTTAACCAACAGAAAGAGCGGGAAAAAAGAAGGTTTCCTATACCCTATTCCGAAAGAAGATGTACCGTTAAGCACCTATCACGTAGATTTCATTGGTCCTATGCCCTCTACCAACAAAATGTACCAACATATCCTTACAATAGTCGACGCCTTCACGAAGTTCACCTGGCTGTATCCCGTAAGATGTACCACCGCAGAAAATGCCCTCGATAAATTGAAATTGCAACAAAAGACTTTCGGCAATCCCCAAAGAATAATAACAGATCGCGGTTCTGCTTTCATCTCCAAAGTGTTTAGTGACTATTGTACCGAAGAGAACATCCAACATCTGCAGATCACCACTGGCGTACCACGAGGAAACGGTCAAGTGGAGAGAATCCACCGAACTCTTATCCCTGTTTTGACCAAGATGTCCATCGCCGATCCTACCAAGTGGTACAAATCCGTAGACCCATTGCAAAGAATTCTAAACAGCACCTCCAACCGAAGTACTAAATGGTCTCCATTTGAACTATTAACTGGCGTCATCATGAGAAATAAGGAGGACCTTCACCTAAAAAATTTGCTAATGGAAGAGATGGTGGAAGAATTTCAAGAGCAAAGAAACCAATTACGACAAGATGCTAAAAGAAACATTCAGAAGATCCAGGCTGAGAATAAAAGAATCTACGATAAGAAATGCAAGAAGGCCCCTGAGTATCAGCAGGAAGATCTAGTAGTCATCCGAAGAACGCAATTTGGAACAGGCTTGAAGCTAAAGCCTAAATTTTTAGGACCATATAGAGTTATCGAAGTAAAGCCTAGAGATAGATACGAGTTAGAGAAAGTAGGTAACAACGAGGGTCCTAGATTGACCTCCTCGTCTGCCGATCTAATGAAATCCTACTCACCAGGATGAGGGATTAAACGTTTTTTCTTTTTATTCATAATTGCTTACTGTGTTTTTATTTTATTTTTGTTTATTGTATTTCCTCATTGTAATTCATTTGCGCGAATTGTATGGTTATTTCTCATATCTAAATCATTTCGGAAATTTTGATGTACATTTATTTAGTGATGTTTTAGGCCAATCGTTTTATGTAAAGTCAGATCACTGAGGTCAGTGATTCCAGGCTGGCCGAACTTGTAGAAAATTGATTTGTCAGAGATGGAGACTTCGACCTGAACGAATTTTATTCCGTTGGGCGTAAGCGTCCAATAGGAAAGCTTTGCGCGCGCGTGACGTCACCTTTTCGGAGAGCATTAGGAGCTCACTGGCAGACCCCCCGCTGACATGGACGAGTAAAGTCGTGCCTTTCCCGCGTCGCGTTTTTATCGAATTCGCTAAGCGAATTGGGATATTTCGGAGTCCCCATCTCACAGGTGAACCAAGCTCTGTAGTAAAACCTTAATTTACCTTCCTCGTAACTTTGTAAATTGTAAATAGCGTGATGTCTTTTCTTTATGCGTTTAAAAGTAAATAAAATGTTAGTTTAGATATTAATCTTTTTATTCCTTTCGTATAATTCTTTCCGTAAAGTTACTTACCCCTAGACGCCGTCCTACATATATATATATATATATATAAACGTGTTACAGTCAAAACCCGAATTAACTAGGGAAAACCCGTTCTAACTGAGTGCGCTAGGGAAAACTCGTTTTATTCGGGTTTTAACTGATTTGCTAGACAATATTATTTGTATCTATCCAAAATTATTGTATTATTTCAACAATATGTTATATAACAAGCTCTAATTTAAATCAAACTGTACTTAGTAAAACAGTGTTTGAGGAAAGAACCTATCATTGAAGAAAAAAATAATACTTTATTTGAATATTGTTTAACACAGTACCGTTATTACGAATTACTTATTTCGACAAGGCAAACTACTGTGACACTTATAATTACAAAGAGAACCCTTTTTCATACAGATACATCTCTTTGAAGAACAATCTTTTCTACAAGAACAGCAGACGAACCCTTGTCCAGTTCCTACAGCTCCTTTTCTTGCTGCTGTTGTCAGCGAAATTTCCTGATCCGGTACTCGCTCTTGTGTCAAGAAAATTTGCGGCGATACATCTAATTCAGATCTGAAAATCAGTGAATATGATAAACTTTTGTATTAAACTTGTACAAAAATTGCACACTTTCAATCTTGGTTTGAAGTCAACTCTTTAATTTATGAACATAAGAAAATTAATGTAATACCTAAATTTTATGCTTATTTAACGATACACCTAATAGTTACTACATATAATATTTAATGGAATACTTCTAAATTTATGTGAACAATTAGCTGCAGGGGGGGTGTTGGGACGATCACCCCCCCTACAGCTAATAAGCTAGAGGTATTATGCCAAAATACTATTTATTCTATTATAATTTGAGAAAATAATTTTTTCAAACTCACTCAACCTTTTTTGCTCCTCCCCCCCCCCTCCGGTAAAGATAAATTCCCCGGCTACGACCTTGTAGCTCCCCCCCCCCCCCTAACGACTTGTTCTGGATCCGCCCCTGATTAGCTGTAGTCTACTGTATAAATACTTATAGAATTTAAAGTTAATATAAATTATAACCATATATTTATAGAATAAATACTGAAGTAATTAAGCTTATATATCATTTCTTATCTCGAATACAGTTCTCTACTTGTTTAGAACTCCATCTTTCGTACCAATTTTTTACAGGCCATCTTTATTTTTTTCAAGCACTACACCGATGAGATTTCGCAAGTCCGCTTTTGCTCTATCAACATCTGGAATGGGAACAACAACATTACCTCCAATATCAACCTCAGGATGTGTTGCATCGGAGATCTTTTTCATTTGTTTGGCTTGTTATATTAAATTTTCTTTGGCTTCCTTTCTAATTAGAAAAATGTCGGTCGACTTACTAGCAAGCATATACTCCCCTGACTGTTCTTGTTCAGTTTCTTGGTCTTCTACATTCATATCCTCGAAAATTTTTCTGAATTTCATCCTCGTTTTGGATATTTTTTATAATATCGGATGGCAAGGTTGAGTTTGACAGTCCAACTCTTGGTTCAATCCCAAACATAGCTTTGTATGGGGATTGTTTAATTACTGAATGTAAAGCTCTGTTTTTCATGAATTTGACAAAATGAAGACCATTGGACCACTTTTTAGTTTTATTATCTTTCATCCATGAGCCAACATATTTTCTACGTCTTGGTTGGCCCTCTCAACCGAACCCTGTGACTGGCTGTGTCGAGGCTTCCCATAAACAATCTTCAGTTCTGGCTAATACGTAGATAACTGCTTTATAACGGAATTAACAAAATCTCTTCAGTTATCAGAATGCAATATACAAGGATCCCCAAATGTCATAAAGATATCAAATAGTTACAAAGCAACCTCCTCTGCTATTTTGCTCTGAAGAGCTCACAGTAACACAGACTTTGTTAAATGGTCCTAGCAAACCATAATAAACCTAAATTCATTATCTGCATGAGATTGCATGTCAATCAAATCCACTTGGCAGCGACTGTTCATTTCTGATTGAATTATAGGTTTAGAAACCAAACATTTCCTTTTTTTATTTTTTCTGTTGACATGTTTCACACATCGATAAAAAAAATTGTATCATCTCAGCTATGTTAGCATATTTTCTTGAAGTTTCAATTTTGAGTCTATCTCAACTACCATGTCCTATGGCCACATGCGCACTTTCGAGAACATCAAAAATTTCTTCAACTGGTAAATAATATTTTACGAGCACATTTGAAGAAACCAACTTTTTTACTCCACTGATTTCAAGACCTTTTTAATATGCGATATTGAACAGAAGTCTTGCTAACGGAAGATTTGGCTTCTTCAACCTCTGATAAAAGAGTGTTGTATTCATCACTTGTTATAACATTAAAGTTATTTTGATTTTTATCTAATAACTGTAATTGTTCAAAAAATCGTTTTTTTCAATTGTTAGCGCTAAAATCATTAACATTTTCTTTACCCATCGTAAATAAATTAAACAGCACAATCACGTTCCTGCAAGAATAAAACTAAACGACTACACTTGCTTTGAAAATTTCACAAGCAACAAATCCAGATTCAAGCTATTCTAACTGGACAAAACCGGCATTAACTAGGAAAAACGGGTTTTCCCTAGCGTTCTTAGTTAGAACGCATTTTCCCTAGTTAATTCGGGTTTTGACTGTAACACATATATATATATATATATATATATATATATATATATATATATATATATATATATATTTATATATATATATATATATATATATATATATATATATATATATATATATATATATATATATATATATATATATATATATATATATATATATATATATATATATATATTTATATATATTGAAAGCACATCAGTGTCTTAAAATGAAATTTCTAATTGAGATATTTATGTCTTGAAAAGAAAAAAACAACTTTATAACGTCTTCGAAATTTTAGTGGGTGAAGAAAATATACAATGACTACTCCTGACTAAATGCAAGTTATTTACTATTAACTTGAAAGCTACTGACTAATTTCGGTCTCTTGACAGAAAATTAAATTCACTAGAGTTAAATAAGCACATATTTTTATCTATTAAAACATTCTTTAAACAATTAGATAAGTTTATCATTCGAGTTTAATCGGGCTACACATGAAGCGCATGTTATATAATTTATAAGAATAATAGAATGCTCTTAATAAGGAAATGATTATTTTAAGGAATGTACTAGATTGAAAAAAAAAATCCCTATCTTATTGCTGTTTTGAAGTTAAACGTATTTTTCATCGAAAAAGTATAAAACATCGTCCAGTAATAATATGTGAGATTCGCATTATGAATTTTCTTCTTATTTGTTTTAGGTGGTACATCAGTTGACTTTGTCGTCAATCACAATGTTGAGCAAAAGAGAAAATCAGTCTCAGAGAAAATGTCCTCTGAGTGAAGTCTCAAAGGAAAAAAGTCTGAAAAAATGTCTCAGAGGAAAATCTCCCCTGAGACTTTTTATAACCACTAACAAATCAATATCTTTGATTTCTGCTTTTTTGCATTTCAAAGTCAGTCTCAAAATAGAACTTTCACGTCTGATAATTTATTTTTTTTACCTTAATATATATTTTTTGAAAAATAATTTAAATTTTGTTGCGAAATACATCAATTACTTATGGCACCGTGTAAAACATTTTATACCATCGCGAAACGTACTATGGCCTGAGGATATTCATACATAGGTAAGCCATCCTTTTCCTTTTGAGGAGACGGTGCAAAATTAAAATACATTCACAGAAAGGTGTAAAATGAATAGAGACAATATTTTTGTTTAAAATGGAGTGGAATATACCATCAAAATTGCACGTTGCACGAGATTGTTCAGACTGAATAGCTCTAAAATTTGTCTTTGATAATTATTAAAAAGCTCGTTGTTACTTATAATATTTTAGAGCATTAACATCCTAACAGCTATTGGTTTCTTTAAAAATCAAGAGCTCCAAAATAAAAATAATTGTCAAAATTGGAAAAAATATTCCACACAAGTCAGGGATCATGATTTCCCTCTTATTTAAAGAAAATTTAACTGCTGCTATGATTGTTTCCTTTGGTCGTCGTTGGAATAATAGTATATTAATCTAAGATTAAGGTATTTCTCAAAAATGTTTTTGTTATTTTTCCTGATTGGGCTCAAACAGACGAAAGATACGTCGGAAATACTGTAAATGTTTCATTAAAGGCATATCCTGTTTCATTCTATATGTCGTTTAAGAAAGATTCCTCGTTATCACTGAGAAATGCATTTAAATTGTTCCACTGCAAAGTCGCTGGATTACAAAGCATACTCTCTGAACTTTGGCAATTTTATATTTGATAGAATTTACTCAAGTATATTTATTTTAACGAAAATATCTTTATACATAGGAGGCAAACTACAAAATTATACCATGCTAAACTACTTAATGCGCTATTAATGTCATGTATATAAAACACTAAATGATAATAAACGTGTGTATTTGTCATCTAATTTATGGAACTCTAAGTATATAATTGGCATATATGAGCCTTTTTATTTTTCTCATAATTAAATCTTTAGTTAATCCGACTATGTAAGCACTATGTAATCCGACTACGTAAGCACTTGTTGTTAAACAAGGCAAAGCTACTAATATAAAGATAAATTTCTTTACTCACTAAGGGATCATAGGTTAATATTTATAAATATAATTAATTAACGTATTTGCTATTATTATTAATATACTTGACCAAATATTTTGATAAAATAAGTTTAAAATGCTTTTATACAATTGTAAAATCCATCGACATTTTCTTGAAAAACAATAAAGCTTTAAAGACGCCAAAAATTCTCACATTCTAGTTATGTATTTCTGCCTTTTGAAGCTTTGCATTCATACAAATATTTGTGCACACATAAATTCGTGCTTTACTTTTCAACTTCCTTGAGTGTTCATATGGTGAAAATAGAGATATAAAAAGCATATAGTAATAAATCAAATTTATATCTTTATGCTAATTATCTGTGTTATATCTATTCATTTTTATTCCTCCTTTCCATAGGCACAGGAGTTTTCTTCCTTGCTTTTTTTAGAATCTTTTTTGGGGTTTATACATTGCTTTTCCGTTTATCGTTTCTCTATGCCACAGTTTTTCTGTTTCGGAAAATCCCAATATATTCTTTTGGCGAATGTAAAATTTTCATTGTAGCCCTAGGTGGCTTTACGGATCTCATGTTCAGATGACGATTCTTTTAGAAATTCGAAATTAAAACTCTTTTTTCATGTAATTATTAAAGCTTCTGATGAGGTTGAACGTATTAGTTTCGGTCGTGGTGATTATATATTAGTAAATGCATAAATCTGGCTAGCTCTCAGAACTTAGTTCCTAGCTTCCTCCTAGCTTTCTATTTTTTTCGAACAATGAATCAAAGAAATTGTATCTCATACACCTAATATCGTTTCTATTTTCAATATTTTTCTTATAAAATGTTAGTGCTTCATAGTTTGGCGAAGGTTAAGCGAGTCTTTAAAAATACATCTGTCGACATTCCTAAAATAAAGCGGATGGAAGAATTTATATTTCTGAAATCCAAGTGTTTTGTTTTTGCCCGATATACTATTTACAACGTTTGTAGGGGCGTGGTAGCCCAGTTGGCAAGAGCAGCGGGCCAGTGATTTGAACGTCCCTGGTTCGATGCTCGTCGTGAAAATCTACCGCCGTGTTCACTAATGGTAGCCGGGGCAAGTAAAATAGGGCGTGGCTACAAAGTCCTCCAAGTTCTCAAATTTACCTCTGGAGGTCAAGTGTTTAGGTCTCGTCACTTGGCTCGGTTTAAAATTACGGGAACGGCCATTTAGCCAAGTCGAACTCTGATCCTTGTGGTGCTAATTCAAAACAGGAGCCGCACCTTCATCGCCCATAGCCTTCGGGACTTGATCTGATGTTGATGTCGGTCAAGGGGCATAAGCAACAACAACAACAATGTTTGTATTAATTCAAATTTTTAATTAATCTATATATATATAACAGTTCCGTAACTGACCTAAAGGGCTAAAATTTTGCATGGCGATTCTTCTTATAGTGTAGGGGTGCACTAAGAGATATTTTTGAAAAATTCTTCTTAGATTTTTTTAAATTAAATTTTTAAGCTGTTTTAGTAACTTTATTTAAGTTTGCACTTAAAATAATAATTTGAGGGTTATAAAATTTATATCAAGAGAACGATCATAAAAATTCCTTTAAAATGAAATCTCTTTTGAATCTTGCCTCTATTTTCTGATTTTTGGTGAATTTTTAAAGATTAATTTTTAGAATTTAATTTATTAAATGCTGATCACGTGATTTCTTTTTTCTGGTACTTTAAATAAATTTATCGTCACGTGCATAACAACTAAATAGACAAAAAAATATTTTTTCTTGCTAATACGGCTGACGATTGGACATTATTTTGTCTATAAAAATATCCCTTACGATTTTTTTATAAATATATATTTTTTTTCTACATCAATTGTATATATTGATCGTCGTATTTATTATAAATATATTTATATGTATATACGTATATATATTTTTTTGCCATTAATTGCATACATTGACCGTTGTATTTAATTTGAATATACCTCGTAGCGAAGTGCGGGTTTTCAGCTAGTAGTTTATATATGAATTTAAATATTTTTGTTTTGGAAATATAAACATGATTCCTACTGAACTTTTGGTTTCTTGACACACGCTGAACTATGTTCTTGTCATTGTACTACAATTCCCAACAAATTTCGTTGATAGCTACGAGACATAGATTCGCCTTACAATAAACAGGTTTTGCACGTTGTTAATGCAAAATTTCAAACATTCCAATTAAAATCATTCAATGAATTAATTTTTGAATTTGAGATGAATATGCTGATAATTTCGATCAAATATGTTATCATACAATTTCACCTACAATAGAAATTGCACATGAAATATGCAATATAACTATTGAAAAAAAAATTATATGTATTAGTGAATAATTCTGCAAAATTACAAACACTCCAATTAAAATCATTTAATAAATTAACTTTTGAATATGAGAGGAATATACTGAAAATTTTGAAACATAAATGTTATCATAAAATTTTACCTAAAACAGAAATTGCATATGAAAATTGCATATAAAATATGCAATATAAGTATGAACCCGCGAGAACTCGCACCGGGTATGACATACCCAATCCATTTTCATTCAATGTTTTTGTTATTATCTTCTTATCGGATTAGGCCAAAATTTCGTGCAGCTGTATTCAAGGTCACATTCTTTCAGCGGGGTAAAAACTAGTTCTGCTCTAAAAATAGATTTTGAGATTTTTTTTGGGGGGGGGGGGGGGGGGGGGGGGGGGGGGGGTATGTCATACTCGTGCGAGTCCTCGCGTCAGTCAGATCTTTCCCTTTTTCTGTCAGTTTAGTGTATCATGGAGCACTTTTTGAATTACGACGAGGAAATGAAACAATTGCGACACCTTTTAGAGACTGTTTCTAGTGATGATGAACCTTTATTCGAAGATAATGATGCCTCTGAGGATTGAGAATACTGTAGCAATCACGATTCTTCTAGTGAAATTGAGACAGAAATCGAAGATAAAAGTTCACGGTCAACAGCCGAATTCTATATTGGTAAAGACAAAATTACAAAATGGCTGACGAAAAAATGTCAGCAAGATGTAAGGTAGCCTTTAAGGAACGTAATTAGCAGGCTTCCAGGTAATACACATTATTTAAGAGATGATGCTTCTCCCGTAGATACATGGAATGTTCTCTTCGATAGCAATATGCTAAATATGATGGTGCCTCAAACAAAAACAACTTATTCAAGCGCTTCAATGGAACTGGAAATCACTAATTGTGCACCGCCTGCAAAAAAACTCAAGACAAAATATAAATGATGTTAAATTTGCCCAAGTAATAAGGACAGAAACACAAAGTTTATGTGCCAAAAATGGGGAAAATGTCTCTGTGTTGAACATCAGTATGTAGATTGTAAAAATTGTCTATAAAAATGTAAGTATTATTAGAATTCACTAAAAATCTTTAATTTATTATTTTATGTTCTTTAGTTACGTAAAGTTTGCATATAAACAATATTTATTGATATTTAAATAGCAGAAATGAACTCGGGTATGAGATACCCGGCGCGAGTTCTCGTGTTCGAAATTGGGTGCGAGTGCTCCCGGGTTAAAAAAAAAAATTATGTCTTGGTGAATAATTCTCAGAAATTCATTTTTAGCTCATTCAGTGTTGAAAACTACATTAAATTTAATGAGAAATGAATCCTTACCTTTTGAACTGTGTACATATTAGGTTGTTCATTCAGATGAAGGTGCAACAGAGAGGCAAAAAATGGTCTTGTCGCTCCGAAAAAGTACTGTCAGAACGTGAGAGAGATGTGAAGGCCGCAACTGACTTAAAATGTAACTTTTTAATGTAATGCTCGTAGCAAGCATCACATTAAAATGGTACTCGTATTTCTTCACGAAAGCTTTTTTTGATTGCTCAGCTCAAGAGGTGTTTAATTTCCTTCAGTTCAGCGTGATTTACATTGACTTGTAATGTAATGATGAAAGTGATTCGCAAAAAACCGACAATCCAGTGGAGCACGATTGCTCGCCTAGAACGACTCAGCTCGTCGCTGGCCCGTATCAGGCACTGATTACCGAATGCCCATGTTACATTTCATTAATTACAGTCCATCATTTTGTTTCAAGTCAGTGGCCGCCGCAATGAGTTTATATGAATTATAAAACAAACCCATACACATTAACTATGCCGGCAAAAGTGCCCGGACACCTAAGAGTATGCAAAGATAGGCAAACTCACATGTGCCAATGAAGATACGCTGTACGTATTAGGTGGTATATGTAAATGTGATTGCCCAATAAAACTTTAAGTTACATTTAAATCTATGACGAATACCGTGCGTAAGAAGAGAGTACAATGAAGAGAAACTCATCACTCCCAAATACACCGATTTATTCGGAGTTACATACAATATTTACAAGTTACCGATAACACCGTTACAACCATGTTACTGCTTAAAAGCACTATTTCTGCTGTTGGAATAAGTAGTGTGGGAGAGATCTAGCGCATGCAGATTTAACTAGCTCGTAGATTATTCAGACAATTGCTAGTTGTCACAATATCTGTTATTGTGAGCAGCGCCCAACATTGCTATTTATTGCCATTCATTGCAAATTACCGTCTCCTTTCATCAGTGAAAAAATGTTCCTAAAAATTCTTCTTATTACATAGCTATGCCAGATTTTAGTTATATGAAATATGGAGTGGTGCAGTTCAAAACTTCTCTTTTTAGCTTATCCCTAATATTTTGAATATTGGGCATCAGAAATCTGGAAAAGTGTAAGAAGTATGCAAAAGCAACTCTAATTATATAAACTGTGTGAGGTAACTCATAAATCTAAAATGATTTCAGTTCTCGTAAAATCTTAAAAAAAAGTGTTCTTCATATTTATTTTCTCCCTTGGCTGGGAAAATGAAATTTAAATTATCTAAAAAAACTTGCTACGTGCACTAAATTTTTTCGAAAATTTTAGATTAGGAAAAATTTTATCAAATATTCACAACAGTGGTAAATGTTGTAAAAGAGTGGCTTGCTGAATATTGATATAGTTATTTCAGGTGGGGGACATTCTGGAACAAGATGTCATTGTGAGCGAGAAAATATGCCATCACGTATATTTAGTGCACCATTTGCTTTATAATAGTATTTGCCATTTGCTTTTCTTATTTCTTTTACTAGTTACATTAAGGAATGTACAAAATGCTATTTTTACATTGACTTATGTTATCAGGTTGAAAATAAAAGGTCATGTAGGAATGTTTGTGTGATATATGTGCGTTGGGTAACCTTTTAGAAATTCGGGAGATCTCATGAAAGGCTACTAATGCTATAGGGAAATTTTACTTCCGTCAGTTTCTTCTGAAATTTGATTTTCTATAACAGGAAATGTTTATTGTTTTCCCCTGTCATGATGCTAACTTAAATTAAGCGCAACTGTAAAAAAAATACTTCTTTTGGAAAAGAAACGGAGGAAAAATATTCAAATAATATGAGTGCGAATTATTCTCAGCGAAGAAAGTAAATTAAACTTTTGTACAAGGGGGTTGATTATTAGGCAGGATAGTAGTAAGACTTATTAATCACAGCTCTCATTGATTACGCTAGCTGTTTTGTTAATTTCTAAATCTATTCCTTCATTGTTACTTAAGTCAAATACATTCTTTCATTCTTTCTTTTACGAGGGGTGTCCCGAAAGTAAGTTTCGTCATTGTTTTTTTCACACGGAACCTTTATTGCCAAAATAAAATACACCATGACATCATGAACTATGCACCTTGCATTTTTTTACGACATAGTAGCCACCGACTTTCAGACATTTGCCACAGCGTTCAATCAGTTTGAAGAAACCACTCTGGTAAATTCTCCGTGCCCTGCTATGCAAGGAATTGTCGCACAGCCTGATCCACCTCAGCATTGTTTTGGAGGTGACGTCCCGAGAGCACGGCTTTCCACGCAGGAAACAGGTGAAAGTCCGATGGGGCAAGATCAGGGCTGCAGGGCGGGTGGTGATCCAAAATCTCCCATCCGAAGAGACGAATCTGATCTTGTGTGAGCCTTGCTGTGTGTGGATTTGCGTCGTCGTCCAACAGCATATCACCTTCACTCAAGATCCATGATCTCTTTCGTCGAATGGCGGACCTGAACTCAGCAAGGATGTCGCAGTAGCGTGCCACAATGATGGTCCCTTGGTGGAGGAAATCAAGGAGAATACAACCTCTTCACATGACCTCTTAACCATACACGATCTGTAGTCGTTCATGCATGACGGATACACTGGTCCAACGTGCCATTCATACCGGATAACAGCACGCACTTCCATAGGTGACCACGTTGTCAGTACATGTCTTTCTACCATCATGATTTGTACTCGAATAACCTCGGGCACGCCGGTCTTCTGCTTCCCACTCTTCTTTGGCACTCTGCGCATGCATTATTCCTCCTACGCTGAAGCTCCAACCGTCGTTGAACCAGCAACGGGTGTGGATACTTATGGCTATTGTTTGTTTCCCCTGGTGTACCATCTTCTCTTTAAAAAATTTATAAAAACTTTCTTTCGAAACATCCCTCGTACACTGTAGATTACGTGTGAAGGAAATTACCTTTACATTTCGTCGTTGCTTGATTGTTCGGTTGTTTTGTTCAATTATCTTTCAATTTCTGTATTCTTGCAGTTCTTTTGTCGTAGCTTTTGACTTCATGGCATTACTTCTGGGGAAGTAGATCTACTTTCATTAATTTGGAAAATTTTGAAATTTGAACTTTTCGCAGAGTTATGATTTATACATTACAAGAGACCCAAAATAAAGAATAGAGAAAATATGAAACAATTATGGTCTTACGTGTATCACGTAGTCTGCCTGGTTTTGGAAAAGTGAATGGGAAAAGAAAGAAATTAGCTTCCTAACGGACAATAAAGGATCAAACACAAAGTTGCTGCTAAAGGAATTCAGAAAAAAAATAGGTAAGGCTCGGAATTAAGTCACCAGGGTGTGTAAATATCCTTTTTGATGGATTCTTTCATTCTTAGTCCGCTAATACTGCTACAATTCACAGTATACCATAAAATCAAGATGTAGAAAATTTACTTTTAATTGACCCACAGTTGCAAATGACTTTTACTTTCGACGGGTAACCAGGTTAACAGATTAATTTTTAGTACTGACTGAATATTTTGGAACATATACGTAGATAAATGGTTCATGTCACTGAATATCATCGATTTAACAAGCGCTAAACTATTACAACCATCCGTCACATTACATCTGAAAAGCTGCATGCAGTCTTTAAATTAAGCTATGAATGCTTTTAGTGCTACAATGACACTTCGCAAAAAAATATAAAATATCCGTACTAAAGTAAAATTGAAGTAAAATTAAATACTAAAGTAAAATTAGTCAGAAAGAAAGGGATTCGTGTAAGATCAAAGTTTCGCCAAAACCAAGTTTCTATAGTAAGGATATCGAGCACACATATCATACATACAGGCAAATCCATATCAACACTAGTTACAATTCTATATCATCCTAAGTAGTTAACAAAGTATATATTGTTAAATATTAGAAATATAATTATGAGCAATAAATAATATAATGATAAGTTATGATAAAAATTCTCAGACTATAATGCATGCATATATACTCGTATATATATATATTGTAAGAATCTGTTACGACCCTTCCGAATAAATCACCCAGACAGCCGGACCTCCCACAGCAGGTGACCAGCGAACAGTTCTATCTTTCAGCGTCAAGGTGTCTGCACACAAAGAATGGTGTTGCTTCTAGCCGCCGGGCCTGGGAAGACGTAAACTAATGACTAGTTCGACGTAAACTAATGACTATTTCGACGTGAACTAATGATTTTCAGATCAGCTGAATCATGGGAACCGAACACATGGCCTCGTGGTCAGGCGAATCACAGCCAACGGACATGATGTCACAAAATAGTGCCAGCCAACCAAAACTTGTGTAGTCACGTGACCGGAAGCACGGTTGCCAACGCCGCAGAAGAAATCCAGTTTTTGGAGAGACTTGGTCGAAACTCTCATCTAGAGAGCACCTATCGTCTACGTTGTCCTGGAGCGACCGACTTGATCCTGACTTATTTTCAGAGCAGCCGCTCGAAGCTCTCGTCAACGAATACTTCACCCTGAAGTATAGCTATCTCAGAGCATCCTGCTCTACAGGCTTCGTTATTCTATTTTCAGAGCTGTACGCTCTAGAGGCTGTGTACCGACCTTCTAGTTCCGCTGTGACTGTACATGCATCTTATCATCGATATCATTTGGTTATTACGAAGGCCAGTTCCCTCTATGTCTAGAGGTAGATCAACACCTGTGTAAAGAGTGTAATAGATCAACACCTGTGTAAAAAGTTTCCGACTAAAATTTAATAAAACTGTATTTTAATTTAGTACACTGACTCTGAACATTTTTAGCTACCCGGAGTCTGAAGATATCACAATATATATATATATATATATATATATCAAATAACTAAAGCTGTTAGTAGAAATATATGTTTCGTTTTATTAACAGAATTCGTTCTACAGGTAATATGCATTAAACATTCAGAAAAACAGATAAAAGTAATTAACCCGATGAGTTAATCAATGACGTAATCGGTAGATTATATTTAACTAATCAGAGGCGTTGATTTTTCTTCTATTATATTGTTTCGCGAATAATCATCATTAGTTAGTTTTTTCCCTGAGTAGTTCCTCGAAATAATTAAATGCAATTTTTTAGTACAGTACAGTGGGAATATTTTGATTAATAGATACATATACAAAAAATTTTAAAAACGGCTAATTTTGTTTTAGGGTATAAATACATAGAGATGTGTTATTCTAGGGAAAAAATGGATAGACTAGATCATGGTTGACTACGAGTCCTATCTTTGAAAATAGATGTTCATAAATGTAGGTAAGTTACAAAAATCAGTGACTTGAATTGTGAGGAGAATAATATTTTTATCTGCGAAAATACGTCTTAAAGAACGTTAATGATCTACTAGACATTCATTACTAGCTGACCAGGGCCGCGGGTTTCATAGGCATAGTATATATATATATATATATATATACTAGCGGCCCGTCCCGACTTTGTCCGGGTTGAACAAAATATTATACCAATAAATTTCTAGTTGATAGCCAATAAATTGTAAATCTTTTTTTACCTTAATAAGATTACCTTAGTAATAAGATTGGGCCCCTAGTAAATTATTTACGGATTATTATTGTAGAAGGTACATCAAGAATATTATGCAGAAACTTATGAATATACACTTCCCCCTACAAGGGGAAGGTGGATAGCCCCTCAGATTAAAAAAAAAAAAAAAAGACAGGTAGACGAATTTCAAAAACTTCGGGACCCGGTTGGGCTGGATTGCCGTCGGCATGATTAGTTTTATTATTGAAGGGCCGTATAACCTTCGGGTGTGGACGGCGGCGATATTACTTACCTTAATAATAACCTAAATAATACATTAAATTAATTTTATGTTAGTTAATAATTAAAATAAATTTTTTAAAAGTAAAAGGCGTGCCGGAGCACGGCTAGGTTCGAACCGCTAGCGTCAGAACAGAAGCCCACCGCGATAGCACAACGATAAGGATCGTTGAAATCTTCGGAACAAAAAGCGGTAGAAGACAGTAGCGGAGACAATGGAGATTGTTGGGATTCAGCTCCTAACTTTATTTCTACTGATCAGATATACATAATATATAGCCTTTGTCCATCTGAAATAATGTACCTTTCAAACAGTGAAAGAATTTTTCAAATAGGTACAGTGGTTCTGAAGATTACCCTCCACGTACAAAATCCCCTCTCTCTTTATATATTAGTATAGATATATATATATATATATATATATATATATATATATATATAACATACAGAACTAAAAAAACTTGACTAATTTCTAAATTCTTTTAAATTCCCTTGGGCATAAAGTTAATTTCGTTTTCGTTTTAAGAACAAAGGAATTGTAAGTTTCCTATAAACTAAAGTAGGCAATCAATATATCGTCCCTTAAAATCCCCAATCTCTCGCGCGAAACTTATATAAGAAAAGAGATGGCTTCTGTCCCAGATTCCTGGATTTATACAATATTTGTAGAAATAATAGGTCATGTGAGGAGGGCTTGTAAAGTCTATAAAAACTCAAACATGCCTCCAAGAGCTGATTTTGGCGTGATTCTGTTTCTTGATAAATACGTTGTAATCTTTCTAGTTGAATGCCAATAAAATAGTATTTGCCGATATGACAGCGGTTTATTTTTGTCCACTCGACTACTACTACCCCGCTGTGGCATGCCGGTTCCGGTCATCATCCACGGTGCCGGGTTGGTATGTTTCTCACACACACACACACACACATATATATATATATATATATATATATATATATATATACCGGGTGGCCATAATTAAACTGACAGTGCTCACAGTGTTCTGAAGCGCGATCTATTTGCGAGAATGACGCCACATTTTGTAGGAAGATTAAACAAGACGGGGGACGAAGGATTCCGCGAAAAAATAAATTAGTTCCAAAAGTCCTCGCTAGGGGAATATTTCGCGCTGTGTAATAGAAAATAGAGTGTTAACAAATGCAAATCAATACGGAAATTACCTTTTATTTTGCATTCAAATGAGGTTCAATGTGGCTGCCGTAGTTGTGGACCACATATTGCATTCTGTGCACAGTATGCACAACAGCAGAAAGTAACATGTCTGCAGGAACCTCCCGTACAGTCCGTGATATGTTATCCTTCAACGTAGCCAGGTTCTGGACCACTCCTTGATAGACCTTGGACTTAAGGTAACCCCTTAGCCAGAAGTCGCATGGGGTAAGATCAGGCGACCGAGGTGGCCATGCATTTGGAAAGTAGCGGCTAATGACTCTTTCTGTTGTGAATTTCTGTCGTAGCAGCTGTTGCACCCGTACAGCAACGTGTGGAGGGGCTCCATCTTGCATGAAAATGATTTCCCCCAGGCATTGTCTTTGCTGAAGTGCCGGAGTGACAAAGATGTTCAACATGTGGCGATATTTCTCTCCGGTAACAGAACAGGTTTCCGGTCCTGTCGGGGTAATGTTCTCATAGAAGAATGGACCTACGATAAATTCCGCTGCAAACCCACACCAAACAGTTACCTTTGGTGAATGTAAGGGAATTTCTGTGACTGCATGTGGTGATTTGCAATCCCAAATTCGGCAGTTCTGGGTATTCACAGTTCCATGCAGGTAAAAGTGGGCCTCGTCTCCCCATAAGATTTTCCAAGCATCGTCCACCTCCATTCTGGCAAGAAAGGTGAGAGCAAAAGTCAATCGCTTATCATGGTCGGGGTACAGTAAGTCCTGTACACGGCTGATCTTGTACGGATAGAAGTTGATAATCTTTCGTAAGATTTTCCATACCGTACTGTAAGGCATATCCATATTCCGAGCTAATCCACGAGCGCTAGAGGTGGCAGCAATATTGTCTGGTCCTCTGTCGACAATCGCCGTGGCAACTGCTTCGATTGTATCCTGTGGTACAGGTTTTCGTCCTCTGCCTGACTGAACCTTCAGAGAACCTGTTTTCTCAAACGTCGCAACCATTGCTTTTAGCCCATTAACTGACACAGGACCGTTACCTTTACGCATTTTTTGTGCGTTCTAAAAGCACGAAGAGCGGCTGACGCGTTGCACTGGTTGAGGTAAAAGAATTTGACCAGTAACGCACGCTCGACTAAAGAAGGAGACATTGCACATAAACTTTCAATCCGATTGATTCGAAACGTAACACATTGCCTTTTAAAAACCAAGCAGCTGGCACTGTGCCAATGGATGCAACGTGAAATTTGAATAAAGAACTTCTTCTTCTGCTCAGCGTACGTGATATTGCAGATCACGAGACTTTATCGGTGTTTATGTAGATTTTACGCTTTTTTAAAAGTGTTGCCATATTGCACTTGAACTAAATAAGAAAATGTGCATAATAAAAGGTAATTTTATTCCGTATTAATTTGCATTTGTTAACACTCTATTTTCTATTACACAGCGCCAAATATTCCCCTAGCGGTGACTTTTGGAACTAATTTATTTTTTTGGGGAATCCTTCGTCCCCCGTCTTGTTTAATCTTCCTACAAAATGTGGGGTCATTCTCGCAAATAGATCGCGCAACAGAACACTGTGAGCACTGTCAGTTTAATTATGGCCACCCGGTATATATATATATTTATTTATCTATTTATTTATTTATGCGTGGCATTTATTTGGCTATCCCTCGCTTGTAGTGGGGATAATTTGCCTTAAAAACTGAAACTCTATGGACCACAGAATTTATAAAAATAAATATTTCTCCAGTGTTAAAAAATTGAGATGAAAAAGTATTTTGATTGTTATAAAAATCGTGTTTTCCTTAAAATAAGCTTAACAGTTAATTTACTAATAATATGTTTTCGAAGATAAAAAATATTGTTCATGCATTTTCGTGGAATTCATAGACAATTCATGCTGTTGAAGCCAGACTACTTTTTAGTCAAGAAACCATAGCCTGCAGTAATGATAATGTCCTTTATTTTAGATTTCCAAATTTCGTTACAATTGAGTGTCCTTATAAGAAAATTATTACTTACACACATACACACAACTTTGGAATAATGATATTCAAATTATTCCCCTTTACTCAGCTGGTAATTTGAACCTGCCGGTTAATCAAAAATCTTCTCATCTTCAATTTCAATTCCATTTTTTTTAGGAAATTATTAGCATTAGGATACCATGCAAATCCTACATCTAGATGACATTCAAAGGTGCATAAATTTTTATGAAAGGGTTTTGAGAATACAAGTATTCGACAAATCCTTCGTTGGAAATTCATTGAGGATAGAAAAATTATATTTTTGTCCAATATTGTATAAAAAATGTTTGAAGTCGAGTTGCAGTCATTTATCGACTCCATTCAGTAATATAAGGTTAAATGTTCTATAAACGTTTAATGAGAATATTGGACAATCGTATAATAGTGAGCCATATTTTTGGTGAGAAAGGCTATTAAGAGGAACATACCTGATATTTCTAATTTATGTCAGGATTAACTTCCAAATGATAAATACTTTGCTTCGCAACATACTTTATGGACGCAGAAATAAAAATGTTTATAAGAAAGATAATCTATAAATGTCTATAAATAAGTCTATCATAGTTTTTTTTATATAGAAATGGTTAACTCATGTTTTCCCGTACCAGTTGGTAAATCTTGGGGCCTTTAATAAATTGTGACCAAGATGACAGGAGCTGATTCCATACTATTAATTTTTGTTCACTTAATGAATAAGGGTATTAAATGGACTGCTGGCCATTAAAATTTTATCACCAAGAAGGAGGGATGATACAAACGTCAAATTCGCATGAAAGGAAAAAGATGCTGGGATATGCAAATGATTAGCATTTAAAAGCAATCGAACGACGCAGGTGGAAGAAACGGCATTTCAAACTCTGTATAAGAGGAAAGTTACGCAGCGTGTTTATCATTCGAATATCGCATTTGAATGTTGGTTGTTTGTGAGAAGATCGGGTTATGCGTCATATAAGAAGGAGAAAGGGTTACCAGCACGTGTCGGAATTCGATAACTGCGGAATCGTGGCCTATCGAGAGTGTGGTTTATCGTTCCGCGATATTGCTACTCGCATTGGTCGGAATACAACGACTGTCATGCAAATGTGAAATCAATGAGTTCGGGAGGGTCATACAGAACGCCATGCAGAATCTCAAGAGCCTCCCGCCATTAACGCCCGAGAAGACAGACAAGTCGTCAGGCCGGCCTTGCAGGATCGTACAGAAATATCACCAACCTTGAGTTAGGAAATGGGCTTGTTTGCAGCACAAGTATCCTCACGGACAGTGCCACGAAATCTGGAGCAGGACGGACGGTCTACATGGCGACCATTATTGCGGCTTCCTTGACACTTCAGCATAGAGACGCGCGGAGACAGTGGTGCGCCCAACGACAAAACTGGATACCGGAGTGGCACCACGTCGTATTCTCAGACATGTCCTGGTTCTGCGTGCAGCATCATGATGGGCGTATCCATGTCTGGGGGAACCGAGGAGAACACACGTGTCGTGCTTGAATTCAATATCGTCAAACGGGAAACGGACCTGGAATTATCGTATGAGCAGCCATTGGGTACACGACACGAACACCTCTTGTTCGCGTCGTCGGTATTCTGAACAGCCAGCGTTACATTTCTCAGATCTGAAGGCTAGTGGCTGTGCCCTATCTTCGAGGCCTCGGAGATGTCATCTTTCAAAAATATAACGCAAGATCCAATGTTCACCTGGCCAGCAAGTTCTCCAAATCTCTCAACCATTGAAAACATCTTGTCATGGGTTGATGAGAAACTGGGCCACCACATTTCTCCAGCCACTACGATTGATGAAGTGGAGCATAGACTTGTAGCAGTATGAAATGACTTGCCCGTATCTGTCATTCAAGCCCAGTTCGACTCAATGCCTAACCGGGTTAGAACCGTTTTAGCTGCCAGAGGCGGCAGCTGTGTGTACTGATTTCCGACCCTATATACCCCCAAATTGCCTACAAGTTTAATCATGTTTTCATCCTACTTTACTGTATACGTACAATAAGTAAAGTTTTGTTATTTGCTTTCACTCCTGGTGTTGCAATGCCCAGCAGTGTACATCCAATAAATAAAGAGATAAAATTGCCTTCTATTCTTTGGCTTATTTTACACTAAAGTGCCACTGAAATAGGGATACCTACCTAGTAACGAGTTGGGCCTCCTCTGGCCTTAATAACGGCTGCCACACGACGAGGCATAGATTCAACAAGTTTCTGGAAACGTTCCACGGGAATGGCTTGCCAAATATTGGCTAAAGCTGTCCATAATTGAGTACGGTTCTTTGGTGATGTGCGATGGCCTTTCACGCCTTGTTCCAAAACATCCCAAAGATGCTCAATGGTATTTAAGCCTGGGCTTCTAGGTGGCCAATTCATGACAGAGAAGTCAGAGGAATGCTCATCCAACCAGCCAGTAGCCAACCGGGACTTGTGAGAGGTACAGTTGTCTTGCTGGAAAACTCCATTACCGTGCGGATAACAGAACAGCATAAACGGATGGAGGTGATCATCCAGCAACTCTACGTACCGAATTGCATTGATGGAGGTTGTTACACGCACCAAAGATCCCAAACTGTGCGACGAAAAAACACCCCAGACCATGATTGAGTCACCATGCTCTTGTACAGTTCCAGCCAGGCATGCAGGATCCATGGCTTCATGAGCCTGACGCCATATTCTCAGCCTCCCGTCGGCGTTAAGTAGTCGGAATCGAGACTCATCACTCCATGCTACTCGTTTCCAGTCCTCTACACTCCAGTCTCTGTGCTCTCTTGCCCAGGCAAGACGTGCAGCCTGATGGCGAGTAAAGAGCAATGGTACTCTCGTAGGTCGACGGCTCCCGAAACCCATACGTGAAGCGAGCGTTGCACAGTCCGTTTACTGACTGTACGACTGGCACCGTCATTAAACTGGGTGGTAATTTGAGCTAATGTTTGGCTTCGCTGGCTACGTACAATACGCCTGAGCCGTCTCTCACCACGCACTGTCAAGGCTAATTGTCCTTTGCAGTTTGCCCGATCGCTAGTTTTTTTTCCACCATCCATGTATTCTTGGTATAGTCTTGATACTGTCGATTTTGAAAATCCTAGCTGTCTGACGATTTCGGAAATTGAATGGCCCATGCGTCGCGCACCTACGATTTGTCCGCGATCGAAGGCGTCTAAATCAGGCAGTTTACCCATACTGACAATTCCAACAACTAATTCAGAACAACCACAGTACGCGCTATATATGCAGTTATCACAGTGCCCTCACTTGCGCATACATGATGCGCAGCACTGCACAATTTGCATAGGCTTTGCTATCCCTATTTCAGTGGCACTTCAGTGTATTTTTTCAATTTTGGTCTCTTTAATTTTTTTTACGCTTTAAATGTTTTAATCATTACTTTGCTTATAAATATATCTAATAACAAAATTATTTATCTGATGGTCCCTTTTGGTGAGATAATTGTCAAACACTAAAAATACTCCCAATTTGAATAAATTTGAAAGATTTGACATCTGATTATTTTTTAATACATAAAGAAATCCCATTTTTGCGTTGTATGATTAAATATAAGATATTTTATTATAGTGATAAAATCAAAACATAAAGGATTTCCCTCATTTTCCAAAAGTAAATCGTTCCTTTCATAACATTTCGTTACCTGAAATGAAGTGTGAAGCGAAAATGCAATGAACTTTTAGATATAGAAAAACATTTGATCATTATCAAAGATTAAAGGTAATCAAACAAAACTAATCAAATAATCATGAAGCATAAAATAGCAGCTACATATGTTAAAAGTAGGAATGACAGAATTACAAAGCCTACACAAACGAAAGATGACGCAAATAATGTAATTAGCCTATGCTAAGAAGAAATGATGTAAGGTAAATAGAGTTATTTCCCGCAGTAGAATCACGGAGATAGCGAGCTTTTTGGTAAGGTATTATTGAAGATGATGACTGAGTAAACACATCATGATCGTTTATGTAGCACATGACTCCTTTTCCGGATTCCGTTAGGATCAGTAAATCTATATCTTCCTGGCTGCAAACAATGACTCAACGAGAAAGATATGTTGAACGTTATTTAAACTTTCCGCTTTTATTCGTAAAAGCGAAAACATTGATTCCATTATTTTCAGCTAACTAAAACAAATACTAATTTATGTCTTTTGTCAGAGCAAAACGGCGAGAAAGCGAAATTTTGGGCATCTGTAAATATTTGCATGGTATTCTTGTAAAATTGATGAATGCGTTTCAAATATGATCTATCAATACTTCTAATTCATGTGTTCCTTAAAGAACATTGATGGATTTTATACCGATAGCCATAGGCGTAGCGTGCTTCTAACTTTTTTGGAGGGGGGGGGGCACGAATTGAATTCAGTTAAGGTCCTCCTGACTGCCGGAAGGTCCTTAAAATATGAAATACAGTAGAACCTCCATATATCGAAGTAGCAAAATGCCGGAAAAAATTCGATATATAGAAATTTCGATACATAGAATTGATCTTAGTTTTATCATAATTCTCCTATGACATTAAAATTAAAGGTAATTTCCGTATACAAAACTCCATTTCTAATTTATATGCGATATTATATGAAAGTTAATAACTAAAAAATGAATTAATATGAAAGATTTATTGAGTACTATATACCTTTAAAAAACAATCCAGACAGTGGTTACAGTGATCACAGTTACATTCTTTAAAAAAAAAAAAACTAAGAATATCTTGGTGAACAGCCGGTTTTGCGGAAAGTTCATTAAAGATATGCTCGCATTTATTCAGTCCACTGAAAATTTCATCAGGGACATTTTCGGCGAATTGAAGTCCACAACGTATTGTTTCAAACGCCAAAAATTGGGAGATTTATTCCAAAGTGGAATAATTTCTCCCGATATGTCGTGAAAAAAATTTCGATATATAGAGATTTTTTCGATATATAGAAACAGTTTTTCTATGTAATGAACGTGGAAATTTGCTGAGAGTTCGATATATAGAAAATTTCGATATGGGAAATTTCGATATATGGAGGTTCGACTGTATTATGATTTTTTTAATTGAATAAGAATAGAATTGATGTTTGAGTAGTATTCAAAAGTTATACAAGAAGAAACATAAATATAATATAAATAAAATGAGAAAAAAATAGCATTGACTTTTGGATATGGATCCTATCATTGTTAAAAAGTATGTTAAAGGTAAAGACATAATCTGAATCTTCAGTGTGTGTTTGAAAAAGCGGGAGAACACAACTTTCTTAAAAGGTTTCTACAATTTTTCCGATTTTAACTAAACTTCCATTAACGTTTTAATTTATTTCAAGTTAAGTTGGGGGGGGGTCACGTTCCCCCCCCGACGCTACGCCTATGCAGATAGCTCATATATTTTCATTGTGTTCCTAAATATATTTTCACTGAACATAAATTTCGCGTTTTTAATAATACTTCAGTTTCAACATATTCTGATTTTTACTTTTAACAGTTGCTGCTTCTCTATTTAAGATATATAGAAAAAAAAAATCGATCATTTTCAAATTATAAAAGTAACCTAACAAATGTAATCAAATATTCCAGGAGCATAAAATAGGAACTACATATGGCAAAAGCAGGAACGACAGACTTACAAATGCTACACAAACGAGAGATAATGTAAGACAGTACATGTAAGATGTAAGTAACAACTCCTTTGGACTCGAACTCAGTTATTATACCTAAATTAGTGATGATAGGCCCAATGATTATTTCAGTTTTGCGTACATAAGTTTTGCGTACATAAGAGTAAAAATATACATGTTTTGTTACGCTATGAAAAGAGAACATGCTGAAATTATTTTACGTGTTTGTTTGTGCCTTCTTAATTCATATTTACAGGATTAGTGACTTAAATGATATAAAAGTAAGATGTATGAATACAACTCCTCATCCCGCCTTAGAAGGGAATTCTTTCAGTATGTGAATCAATGAAATGAAATTAACATCGAAGGATAAGGGGACACGTACCTTTTAAATCCCAAAAGACTCGACAAACATTCCTATTTTCAATCCTAAGTAGTTACTAAAATAATTTATTCAGAATATGAAAATTTTACTGTGAGTTAAACACTTTTTTCTTTATAAATATGGTTCCCAATTTTTTCTACGTTGAAGATAAATATTTTAATTTTAAAAATTTCAACCATTGTTTTTTTCATTGTTATGGCAATTCATGCAGACTTGCGTCCGTAAATTAATTAATATACATATTTTTCAGTTTTAAAATTATGTTGTATAATATAACTTTAAAATAAAATACTCTGAAATCAAAATTCTTAGTTCTTCATAGAAAAAAAAGGTGTTTTAAAAAAAAATATCAAAATTTGGAAAAACATTTTTGATAAATTTTACTGTAATTAGAATTTTTATGGCAGGAATGACATAAAAGTAGATCATTTTAATGGTACTTCTTTAAATTGTCAGTGTATAAAATTTCATGGTATACTAGCCAACTGTTTTGGTGATATCATACGCAAATTGACATAGCAATGAAAAAAACTGGTTAAATTTTTTAAAAAAAATTAATTTCTCTTCCAGCTAGAAAAAAATCAGACATATTTATAAAGAAGAAAAGGTTTTTAACTCACAGTAAAATTTTCATATTTCTGAATAAAGTATTTTTGTAACTACTCATGATTGAAAATAGAGATAAGTTTATCGAGTCTCTTGGCCTTTTGATTTCATTGATTCCTGTTATGTTAACAAAAGGAAACTTCTCTAAAATTCTAATTGAACATGCAGTTTGAAGAAGGGAACAAGCTCCAAAAAAATTTTGTTTTTTTTTGCGGCATACTGTTATCTACATATAGACGCTCCTTGTAAGAAGTAAAGGGCACTGGAATAGTGGGTGAATTTAAAGAATCATATCAAATTGTAATGAAGAAAATATAATAAATAAGAAAGTTTTTTAAAAATATTTTTTGGTTTCCCACAAAAACAGTTTTTGGAATCGTTCCCTTCTTCAAACTGCCGATTGAATTAATTTACGAGCAAGGGAGGTTCCTGGGGGGGAAGTAGGGGCAATTCCCCCCCCCCCAAAAAAAAAAAGCGCCTGGCGTATTTTATTCATAGCCTAAAATTATATAATCGTAGACCTAATACTAAATGAGTTTAAATTTAAAATAAGAGGATGTTTATATATATATATATGTATATATATATATGGCGACGTTGCCCCCCCCCCCAAATCTCTGGCCTTGAGCCGCCACTGTTTTCGAGTACAAAGCAAATGAAACTTATTCATTCTAGCTCATCCAAAAACGATGCTTTCGTTAGATACCGCAATTGCCATAATGACTGGTAGAAGTAAATTGTTAAATACAGTAGTCTTACAACTCATTAAGTAGAAATAAAACGTTTCGATTTGATATTTTATATAAAAAGTTATATAAAATATCTGAAATCTAGAGGGTTTATTTTTTTAATTTAACCTTTTTACCACACAAATTTTAAATGCCAAATACATTTTATTAAGGAAATTTCAATTCATTTATAGGAGATGTCCCTCGTTATTTGTTTTAATACACAACATTAGTTTCCACACTTAAGTAATTGTTACACGAAACTGCTTTTGATAGAGTTTGAAATTTAAATTAAATTTTCGGAAAACTGATGTTAAACGCTATTTTTGCTGTTAAAAAGTAAACAATTCTTATTGCGCGGCATTAGTTTGCAATTTATCAGACAACCTTATAAAATAGGAAGTCTCATTAAGTATAAGTTGTGCATTTTAAGTGCAGGAATAGACCACCAGTAAAAATATTTATAGGTATGCAAACCACGTGGTCATATCCGATATACGTTTTTAGTTTGAGATGCTTTTTAAATTATTGTTGCAATGCCCTATTTAGTCATTAGTTTAATTGACTCGGGGAATGCAAAATATTGTTTTTAGCGTATAATGGTAGAATTCTCTCTTATATCTCCTAAATTGGAGCATTTTTGTGAATAATGTTGGATACTTCCCATTAAGCGAATAAGGGACCACTAAACTCAAATTAATGTATTTTAAATTTTTAAGTTCATATACAGAATGAAAATAATTAATATTCTTCTTTACTCCATTGAAGACCATTAGAATTCAAAACTAGGATTTTTTGGCAGAATAAGGCCTGCTTTAAAAAAAAAATCAAAAATTTTAACGTTATTCAAAATGCTCCATGCGCATTCTTTATCATTTAAAAACCTTAAATGTTTTAATATTAATTTACCACATGTTTATAAAGGTAATTGTGCATTGATTTTACTCTAATGTCCTAAATAACTTTTCTATATTCTGCATGTTATCATTTTAATGATTTTGCATGGCTTTATTTTATTTCATGGTCTATAAATTTGAAAAAAATTGAGATTTCAAAGAACTATGCACAGTGCTATGAAACACACTTTCATTAATAATCGTGAGAAATTTAGAGGAAATCAGAAAAAAATGAAGGCTAGTGGAAAATTTTTTAAATTTCTAGTATTTTTGAAGAATTTTTTGAAAAAGAATTCTTATTCTTCTACAAAATACTTATTTGTGAATTCTAAGTTAATTCAATGCACTAAAAATGAATATTAATTAAACTCACGTGATATATTGATTAAAATATTGAAAAATTTAAACAACCAGTTCAAGGTCCCTTATCCCCTTAAGGGGACGGTGGATGTTAAAATTATTTTTTTTACTTTTCATCATAGAGATACAAAATTTTGTACATATATACATTTAACTATAAATATATAAAATACCTTAAAAGACATTTCGAATCTCATTACAATTTTAAGATTTTTTAAAAATTGGAAATTTATAAACAAAATTTCAAAATGCTCCTTGCTACTTAATTTGTGAGATATCTTCTCGATTCTGCCTTTTAATCACTTTATACTATATAACAAACAAATGTGTGCATCAATTATATAATCACTTGAGTAGTTAATTTTGAGACATTTTTTTCTGAATTCTATCCCAATTTCATCAAAATATTGCCTTTTAATGAGTTAAAAATGAAATTTAATTACCTTAATGAAGTCGATTTGTAAAATGCATGCCCTTTTTTTTTTAAACAGTATCAGGATTCTTGTTTATCAATTTCATTAATTTTGAACAAAAATTAAGTAGCATAGAACATTTAAAAATTCTAAGAAAATTGAAAAATCTGTTTTGAGATAAACATATTTAAATTTTATTACTACACTTACCCTTTATAAATTACTTCGTAGAAGCTTCATAAAGGATTTTTTACTTGAAATAATATTTTGGTACTATTAATTTACAATATATATATATATATATATATATATATATATATAGTATATATATATATATATATATATATAGATATATATATATATATATATATATATATATATATATATATATATGTGTATATATATATATATGTGTATATATATATATATATATATATATATATATATATATATATATATATATATATATATATATATATATATATATATATATATATATATATATATATATTTATAATAACACAATCAATATTACAATGACAAGATTTGCTCAAATAAAGTTCCACCGTCCCCTACGATGTAAACTTTCTACATCAGCGTGTTTGTGTAGATTCATTTCATCGTTAAATTTAAGTCTATCAGCTTAACTCCGACAATTTTAACCCTTTTTAGAAACAATATACCTGAAAACATACGTTTACAGTTTTAACGATGTTATCATTCGCTTTTTTTTTTCAAGAATGTCATCCACTGATTTTCCTGATGGCAGATGGGCTGGGGCGCTAGCATTCGGTTCAGATCCCGTGGGTTTGAGTACAACTGTTGGCATGGATGTTTGTAGCCTGTTTGAATCGGCTTTAAACTGTAGGTTCCAGTCTAATTAGCCCTAGTGTAGCAAAAAGTTGACCGTAGTGCTCCAAACCAAACCAACCAACTCACCATCTTTTGTATGTTGAGATAGTATATTCATGAAAACAAAGCCGATGAACAAAGTTCTAAGTATCTTATTATCGTTTTGACAATATTATTTTTTTTCCAATAAAACAAACGAATAATTTTTTTCACTATCAACTGTATGCGCTAAATATATAAATAAACAGCAGGTGAATACAATTTAAGGAATATTGTAAATTGTTTAGTACTTTCATTGTTGCTGTTTCGAGCAACAACAGAAGGATGTTTTACCATCATCCGTAAGTAGAGACGTTATGATCTGAATAAGAGAATAATGCTGTTTTAATGCTGTTAGCTCATCTGTGACATCTTGCTGTTGCAAAATAAACAATCCGATGATAAGGTGGTTAAAATTTTTGATTAAAAGTATTCTTAATATTGTCTAGAACCTTTATCTGGTTTTCCTCAAAGGAATGAAACATTTTATAAAATGCATATTCCTTCAAGCGAATGAAGCTAAAATGAAGAATTTAAAAATTTATCCGTGCGAACTTGTACTATATTTTTTCCTAACATTAAATACCTAATAATCCCATATAGTGGAATGTTCCCTCCTAACTCCATATATAAAATACTGAGTATTATGTAATTCTTTAACCTTTGAAAAGACAAAATTTCCTTTCGATCTTTATTGCTTTTATATTTTTTCTGATTTTGTTTTACTTGAAACTTTCTGTTTTATATTTCCCTACACTAAACAAGAAAATTTGTATGTCGCGTAGCTTAAATTCAATGATATGAAATATAATATTGCAAGGGTTTTTTGTGTATTATAAGCAAATATATGGGCATTTGAATAGGTTTATTTTTATCTATATATCGTAGTTGAAAAACATTTCAGCTTTATCTTATATAGCAAAATATGCATGTAGCACGCTCTCATGGGACGAGTGACTAATCTAAAGCTCTCTCTATATAATCAGCGTACCTATATGACGATTTTTCTTTGTTTCATATATTTTGCAAATTTCTGGCAGTTCCTCTTCCAGCCCATACGGTGAGCCGCCGATTCTCAAAATCTCTCTCGCTCAATAGTCTTTGTCACATTATGTGATGAGCAGGAATCAATTTTTCGAGCACCTGAAAGTCATTAATTTTTCTTGACGTATCCCACATGTGGGTGAGGCTTTGGATAACTGGCTTCTATCTTGGCGAGGTCAGTACTTCCTGTCCTTATGTCTTAATTACTAGGGGTATGAGGTAGTGACCGCTTATATTTGGCAGTTTTTTTCTTTCGTTGCCGTTTTCACCGAGACACACATTTTCTGGAAACCCACGGACGGCTGACCACGGCCGAAATTTTCAGACTTTGTACCTACTTTTCCCATGCTAATGAAATCTGTGGTTGTCTCTCTTGTTGCTTACTCCACTTGACCGACAGCAAAATCAGATCCAAGTCGCGAAGGCTATGGGTGATGAAGGTGCGGCTCCTGTTTTGACTGGCCTCACAAGGGTCGGAGTTCAACATGGCCAAACGACCAGTCCCGTAATTTTCAACCGAGTCAAGTGATGAGACCAGAATACTTGACACCGCACCTTCAGAGGTAATATTGAGAACTTGGAGGACATTTCAACCACGACAGATTTTACGTGCACCATCCGCCATTAGTGTACATGGCAGTGGGTTTGTCAGCGACGAGCATCGAACCGGTGACTTTCAGATCGCTAACCCGCTTCTCTTGCCAAATGGGCCACTGCACCCATGAAATCTGTGCAAACCTTTTCGTCATTTTTTGTCTGATGCAGCCAGATGTTATCGAACCCGTTTTGCTATTCTATGTATTGGTATTACCAATAAAGTTTCTATTTAAACGAAGATAACGTAGTGGTATTTTGTTGCTCCTGTGCCCTTTTTTTGTCACTACATAGAAGAGAAGAGGAGAGAACCCAACGCAAGAAGAGGAATGTTATCGTAACACTAGCATACTTGGAACTAGATTTCGTCTTTGTTATAGAGTTCACAGATAGGTACAGTCGATTAGTTCGCTGGTGGATTTGATTTTTTAAAAATCCAAAGCACTCGTTCCATATAAATTCTTGTTTTCAAGCACACACAATTTTGTTTGATAGACAATCCTTTTTTGCGCTGTAGGCTAGGATACTGCTAGGATACTGCCTATGCCAGTCAATAGTAAAAATTTAAAAAAAATACCGCATTTCGAATTGATTTACTCTCCAGTGTACTCATTGGTCATGCCTTGCTGAGAAGCCTATAACAAGGGCTAAACCAAGGTCGAAGATTACAGGGCTGCGTGAGATCTGTAGCTTTGTATTATGTAAGGCAGTATATTAAAAACCCATTCACTAGCATTTTTTGCAAAAAATAAATGCGCATTATGTCACTGTAAAATTATGTGATTATCTGAATATATCGTAGCAACATTAGTTTCTCTATAACTCACTTACTTCTGAACATTCCGAATTTCTTGATTGGGTCTCAACGGAGGAAAAGCAATATTATACCGGGTGGGCAAACAGTCCGTATAAACTTTAAAAATTCATAATAACCGGAAAACTAACAAAAATAAAAAAAGGTTTGCAGGGTTAGCATCGCTAGGTCACGGGATTTTTTTTTTTGTTGAGACAGGAAAAAAGTAACTCAAGAAACAGACGACAGGTGGCTCTGGTACGAGCGAATTCTGTGGAAATATGGAAATGGGACGGTTATAAGAACGTGCGCTCCTAATCCACAACGAGTTCACCGTTGTTTCGCGATCAGCCGAAAGGTGTCATGTATACATCCGGACCTGCTGCCCTCTGCCGTTGCTGGATTTCTGACTAGCCTGCAATGCCTTATCTTATATAATTTTCTTAATCATGAATTCGTTAGAACAAACATCCTGATTATTGATTATGATAGAATCTTAAAAGATCTAATAAATTCCTTGAAGCATCTTTCTTTATTTATTTATTGTTGTCTGAATAAGAGACCACACCAAATGTATAATCCTGTTTAGAATATTATGCAATTTCTAAGCTTCTTTACCGACGACATACTTCACTAATTCAATATCTACTGTATGAATGTATTTAGAAGTGTTAATTTTCTCGCTACGAAAAAATTTTGATAACAAGAAAAAAAACAGATTATTATAACAAGAAAATTATTTAAATAAGATATTCAATGTGCTAGGGAATTTAAATAAAGCAGTTTATTCCAGGGTACGTTTATATGAAGAGGAAAATTAATTGCCTGGTATTTTTTCTGAGGGTAAATTTAGAGACAAAATAAATTTATTGCCTAATGTTAAAAAAAAAGACTTGTGCAAGTAATTACGATGAACATATATTTAATGCTACATTAAATCATATTTTACGCTAAATCTTTAGAGTCTTTATGTCTTTAAAGGGGTTGGTGAGTATTATAATCTCATTCTGCCTTAGAAGTGCTTTCTTATAATAATTAATAAAAAATATCATAAAAGTTTTTGGAAAGTAATTACATAAATTTTAATCCTCCTGCTATAATACCGTAAACTGAATATTCTTCCTATTATAAAATTGTAAGCTGCATAATGCTGAAATATTCTACTATAACATTATAAAAGACAATTCAGTGAAAACTTTTCACATGTTGTGTAGGAATTTAGAAACGTCTGAAGAAAATTCATAATGGTGTGTTACATAAACTCTTTAATTAAATTTACTAAGCTTAAGAATTTAGGAACATTGATCTTATCTTTATAAAATAGTTAAAGGTTGCCAGCTAAAAGACATAAAGTAAATACACGCAACTAAAGTTTCATAAAGAGTTTGCACAATTATATAAAAGACTATGAGATTCATTTGTTAAATATTAGCTTCTTTAAATTTATTTAAAGAGTTTCAATAATATTATTGTATAAATTATATAATTTTTTATAACAGTGTTTTATTAATCTTTCTATGGAATATTTGATCGTTCACTTATAACATACTTTGCCAGTAATGTAAGTTACAACTTAATAGTATTTACTTTATATTTTATGTCAGTGTAAAGCTTTGTATAAATATGTATGATTTTCAAAAATCATATGAAAGAATTTTAAATACCGATATATTTCTCACCTATTTCCTTTATCTATTTTCTTTAATATAGGAATTTGTTTCCATGGTAACCATATTTATAAATAGGCTATTTTAATAAATCAGTAGAAATGAGATGATTGAGACATTCTATTTGCATAAATAAGCATTATCGATATTACTATTTCTAAGAGCATATTTGTCCATTTGATTTTATTTCTGTGTACGAATCTAATATATATCGAAAAATATGAAGTATGCAAACGATATAATATATGAACTTCCTATGACCACACAAACTCAAGTTTATATGTGTTAAATGAGTGGTCTTTGAACGGTGAATTATAGTTCATCGATCTCATCATCAGAGAGATCTAAAATGCAAGATTTTGCTTAAATTAGCTCTGAAATTAAGATCTGAATTTCTTGAATATCAATATTTTAAAATTCACTCTCAATTTGTTGCTGAATCTGGAAAAGTTCTAGTTTGCTGTATAATTTTTGTAGGTAAAATGGATAGTGTTAAGAGATCGAATTTGTGTATAGGAAGGTTTTTAAATTTTTCTGAAGTAGTTTTGCATAAATATATGGAGAATCCATGCCATATCCTTGTGCATGATAAAATATGAGTTGTTTCTGACAGATAGACCGAATGACCACCTATCTGTCCTTTCCAAAAAACTAGCATAACAGCTTTTTTTAAAAAAATAACTGAGGAAATGATGCAAAAATAAATTTAAGATGTATGTTGAAAATTAGATATATCAGCTTTGTTTTCTGAAAATTTCCTCTGATTTTGGTTTTGCATTCTAAACTAATTAGTAAGTTACAAAAGAAAACTTTATAATCAACAGTTGCAAGTCGTATTTCTTCCATATGTTTGTAATACATTTAATTTTTACTATCTTTCATTTATTCATTTTATTTATATATTTTCAATACGAAATATTCAACATGTGAGGTGCATTGAAGATATTGAAATGAACAGATCGTAGCAGTGCTGTTATGAGTTACAATAAGCCCAGTGCATTTTTATACTTGAAACTGGCATTGTTAATACAAATTTTGTTAGCTCTGACAGAGATTATGTTGAATATTCCAATTTTATATAAGTAAATTTATTTTACTGTTTACGATAACCTTTGATTGGTATTGTATGTTTCCGGTGTGAAACCACTGATACCACGTACTGATTTTTTTATATTGCGTCAATCGGTGTTAATATTAGTAACTATCAAATGCTAAAATATTTACATAAAACACAATGCTTTTTTATGCTAGAATCTGCCAAAATTTGTGTAGGTTTGCTTGGACTACTTACTTTATATATATATATCTAATATATAAAAATGAATGTTTGTATCTCTGTAATTGTATAGAAATCCACAGTTTAGCAGCAACGATCGTGAAATTTTACATACAGGCGTCTTTAAAAACAGCCGAGGGTGTGAAGAACTTCAAAAATCGAAATTAATTATCGTTGATTTTTAATTAATAAAAAACCAACAATTTGTAAGCTGTTACACTTTGTGGAATCACTTCTCTGAATATGGCGTCCACGTTAGGGTTAGCTGGCAAACGGCGAGCGAAAAGATAAAAATAAATAAAATCAAAAAGTTTCAAGTTATATATTAAACCAGAATAATAAATGAAAATAATAATCTTTCAAGTCAGATTTTATACTCTAAAATAAATCGAATCCAACTGCATATTGACACTCTCACACGCGATGGAAAATTCGAATCAACCACGCTAAGTGTCACGATCTTTTTTAATCGCTACTGCAATCCTTATGTCTTTCTGTCTATTGAAGAGTTAAAGACTAAGCTTCTATCCTGCTAACTTATTTCTCACTTAAAACTCCTCTTACTCCATAAATGTATGTATATTCACCAATCCATAGCAACAATCCAAAAAACTCATTGCGTATATTTTTTACTTTACTCACCAGTTTTGTGTATAATCGTGGCGTAGTCGTTAAAACGCTTCATTTGGTACCCCGTAAGACTCGGGTTCGAGTATGGGATCGTGCAAATTTTGCTAAACCTGTATTTTCAGCTTTTTTATGAAGGCTTTTTTATTTCAGCTTTTATTTTATTATTTTTTTAATTATTATCTTTATTTTATTTTATTATTTTTTAAATTATTATTTTTATTTTATTTTTTTTCAGCTTTATTTATGATGAAAGACAGAATATAGCTGAAATCTGAGGAGTTTATTATACATTTATATATTTTTAATTGGTTTTCATATTATTAATGTGTATAACATTTCGTATGCTTTTTTTTCTATGTTATTTATACTGTGTTTAGTTTTTTAATGGATTTTGGTAGGTTTATTATAAATTTATATATTTTATGTTTTACTTTCCAGGATTTTTTGCTCCAATGATAAAGGCTAAATCTTTTCTATGTTATTTATACTGTGTTTAGTTTTAAAATTGATTTTGGTTAACAAACATTCATAAATAATTTATTTCTGGGCATTGTATTGCTAACAATTAGGATAATCAACAATTTTTTAAGGATGCGATTCTCGATTCACAGATATGCAATAGATGACGCCACTATTTTAAACTTTCAGTATTCTATAAACCAACACCTCCTAAACGTGTTCCTAAGCGAACGGTACATTCAAATTAAATACAATGTCAGTGTATGCAATTAATGCCAATATATATATATATATATATATATATATATATATATATATATGTATATATATATATATATATATATATATATATATATATATATATATATATATATATATATATATAATAAATACGACGATCAATGTATACGATGGACGTACTAAAAAAACAAAAAAATATATTAATAAAAAAATCGTAAGGGATATTTTTATAGACAAAATAATGTAGAAGAAAATATTCAAATTAAATCTCATACGACATACTAAAGAATATAGTACAGTTAATGTAGTACAGTTTGAGGAACATATCTTTTACATTATTTTAATATTTTTTTGAATAATGTCCAATCGTCTGCCGCATTAGCAAGAAAAAAAGTTTTTTTTTTGCCTATTTCGTTGTTATGTGAAGATAAATTTATTTAAAGTAACAGAAAAAGAAATCACGTGATCAGCGTTTAATAAATTAACCTTTTACATGCCAATGTTCCTTTTTTGGAACACCATGTTTAATATTTTTTTAAAAATAAACTGTGATATCTGTCAATTTGAAAAAATTACCGTATATTATAGAAGGCATGATTGATTTTTTGACTTTTTTTTAAATATGAATATTTTAGCGTAGAAACATTTCTAAAAATCAGCTTTTTTCACAATTTTTACAGTACGTAAGAAAAAAAATTCTATAAAATTCCTAAAAACTCAAATCCACCCAAAAATTTCCCCATCGTACTTGCAAAGGACAAGTTTAACGAGTTAATAAAATAAATTAAAATAATAACAAGAAATATTTCCTCAAGACAGCGTAAAAATGCAATGTTCCAAAAAAGGAACATTGGCATGTAACGATATACAAAAGCAGTGATATCACACGTGATCAGTGATTCTGCCGTCAATCAGTCATTCTGCCGTCTGATTACTTAGAAAATTCAGCCGAACTTACAAAGTTGTATGCCCTACAAAAAGGAGACTCTTTAGACGTCGACGCAAATGACATTCGGCAGTTTCTTGGATTTCTGTTGTTTAGTGGCTACCACTCAGTACCTGATGAAAATACATATTGGAGCTCTCAGGAAGATTTGCATATCCCAATTGTTAACAATACAATGCCCAGAAATAAATTTCGGATGTTAAAAAAGTATTTCCACATTGTTGATAATAGTAAATTGGAACCAGGCGATAAATTAGGAAAAATTTCTCCCTTTTATAAAGAGGTTGGAAAAAATTTTCGTCAATTTGGATTTTTTCACGAAAATATGAGTATTGATGAATCCATGGTTCCGTGTTATGGACATCGTTCGGCTAAGGTGTTCATACGTGGAAAGCCAATTCGCTTTGGTTTCAAAGTTTGGATGATCTGCTCAGTAAATGGTTATCCTTATGCTATGTCTATCTACGGTGGAAAAAGTTCGAAAAATGAAAATTTGCCACTTGGATCAAAAGTTGTCTCCGAACTATTATCTTTTATTGACAATCCAGAGAAACGCAAAATATTTTTCGATAACTTTTTTTACATCGTACAGTCTGCTGATAGATTTATCTAACAAAGTCTTTAAGGCAATCGGCACAGTGCGAGATTCCAGAACGGGACAATGTTCTCTTAAAACAGCAAAAGAAATATCGAAATTTCAACGTGGAGAGTTTGATTACCGATGCGATGGAGAAGTTTATATGTGCCATTGGAACGATAGTTTTGTTGTAACTATTACATCAAATTTTATCACTCACGAACCATTAGGAAGAGCAAAAAGATATGTCCGAGCTAAAATAAATGTTGATTTTCCTTAACCTTACATTATAAAATTATATAATAAAGGAATGAGTGGAGTACACCTGTTGGATCAACTTCCTGGAAGTTATCGACCAAGATACGCAGCAAAATATGGTACTTTATTCCTTGATCATAGTGTGGCATGTAAAAGGTTAAATTCTACAAATTAATCTTTAAAAATTCACCAAAAATCATAAAATGGAGGTAAAGATTCGAAAAACATTTCATATTAAAGGAATTTTTATGATCTTTTTCGTGATATAAATTTTATAACCCTCAAATTATTATTATTTTAAATGCAAACTTAAAAAAAGTTATTAAAACAACTCAAAAATTTAATTTTAAAAAAATCTAAGAATTTTTCAAAAATATTTCTTAGTGCAATCCTACACTATAAGAAGAATCACCATGCGAAATTTCAGCCCTTTTATTTCCCGCGGTTTGGTCTGTACGTTGTATGTCAGTCAGTCAATCAGTCAGTCAGTCAGTTAGTTACGGAACTGTTTTATATATATATATATTATTATTACTATCTTTATATCGTAACGTTAACTTCATGCGCACGCATTATTTTCCTATGCTTTTTTATCTTTATTATAGCGTAATTTTCATATGATTTTAAACAACAATAATTTTTAACTGCCATTCAATTCGCTGTTAAAACTTTATATTTACACCCTATTTAAAAGAAGTAAGGTGTAAATTATTCAAAGAGGATGTTTCAACACCCAACTTCAAAGAAGTAGGGTGTAAATTGTAGGGTAGAAAGTTGGTAAAATCAAAATTTTGTGCAATGTATTTAATTTCTCGATTAAAAGTAGTTTTTTTCTAAAAATTAATTTATTTCGCTTGAAAAGCTAAATATTTTATGCACGCGGTTTATATTATTATTACTATCTTTATATCATAAAGTTAACTTCATACGCGAGCATTATTTTCATATGCTTTTTTTATTATTATCTTTATAATAGCTTTATTTTCATATGCTTTTAAACAACTATCGTTTTTGTTCATATTATGTTGATTTTTTATTAATTAAAAATTAAGGGTCATTAATTTCGATTCCGGAAGTTCTTATTATCTTGATTTTCATATGCTTTTTCATTTACGAATTATTCAAATGTTGGTTAAAAAACTTACGTAATTCATACATTTGCGTGAGTTTAATTATTGTAATTAATAAATTTATATTTCTGGAGAGGATGTTTCAGGTTTTAGTGGTACTAGAATGAAAGGCTGAATCTACCAAAATTCTGAGGAGTTTATTATAGAGAGAAAAGGAATTTAATATGTAGAGGATGTTTATAGGAGTTTAATGTGGAGAGGAGTTGAATGGTTTGCAGCCCTCAATCAAACACTTCATTTTTTAAGAGGCAACGCTAGAGTCATATCATGGTTCTATTGGAAATTTCAGCTAAACCTGTAATTTCAGCTTCTTTTTTTGCCCAAATGATAAAAGGCTAAATCTAGCTGAATTCTGAGGAGTTTATTATAATTTTATATATTTTTTTTATTGGGTTTTCCTTTTATTCATGTGTATAAGATTTCACATGTTTTTTTGTATGTTATTTATATCGTGTTTAGTTTTAAATAAATTTTGGTTAGCAAACATTAGACAATTTGACATTTTTACTTTTCAGATTTTAGTGCTTCAATGATGAAAAGCTGAAATTCCTGAATTCTGAGATGTGTATAACATTTCACATATACTTTTTCTATGTTATTTATACTGTGTTGATTTTGGTTAACAAATATTGTTAAAATCCCGGGCAATGCCGGGTACTTCAGCTAGTATATATATATATATATATATATATATATATATATATATATATATATATGTGTGTGTGTGTGTGTGTGTGTGTGAAAACACAACTGAACTGTCAAAATATAGTTGAGAAGTACGGGGAAAGGGGGCTTAAAATAATAAGAATCTAATATTTCATTTACAAAGCGCGCGTATTTTGCTGTGGGGAAAATCATCTTTTAGAAGCGACTTGAGTGCAAAGCGAATAATTCTAGGCAAGAGGATTTATTTTTAGAAGTGTAAAGGTTTTGGACGCGAAGTTAAATTACAAGATCAGCGATTTTAAAAGTCCAGATGACCAAAGTTGAGGTCTGCACATGCGCGTGTAGCAGGGAGCTCGGAGGGAATCGGGTTTTGGCGGCAGATTGGAGAAAATCTCATTGAGAGTGGAAGCTCGCGGCTGCTTGCCGAATAAGTTATCAAAATGGCGAAGCGCGGTAATTAACCTGGAGAGTGGTCAATTTATGAAATATAATAAACATGGACTTATTCTGAAATGGATTACTACCTTCATGGCCTCGCCTCTCGTCCAATTAATTTAAAAGAGCGATGACTGCATCAAATCGAATTTACACAGGAGCAAGACGCGCTGCCTGTCATATATATATATATATATATATATATATATATATGTATGTGTGTGTGTGTGTGTCAGGATTCGGACGTAGAGAGATGCAAAATAATCCTAAAAGAGGTCCCTGTGCAAACGAGATGTATAAAATTGCAGACAACTGAAAAATCAAGGATCATAAAACTCCATGGCGATATTGTGCATTCTATTAAAATATTAATTAACCAGTCCGGTCCGCCAATTCGACTAATCCCCTCAAGCGGGAAAAACGCGTGTCCTTTCTCTCTTGGAAATCCAAGTCGTGTATTACTTTATTTACTTATACCAAGTCGTGTATTTAAATCCAAGAAGCGGAGAGCCCTGCAAAAAAGCGCGTGATGGCATGAGTCAGACCATGTGACTCCAGTGCAAATTATCTGAAAGCGCGTACAAATAATAAATCTTGGGGTAGCGTGATGCGACTGTCCTTGAAACCCTGCTTTTCAAAAACAACACCACTTCCCGAACGTGGATTTCAGTGTAGTCATGATAGCGAATCATTATTTTTTAAAAACTCTGAATGTCTGAAAATTGATTGAAGTTCTTGAATGTTTTAATTACATTAATTGGGTTTTCTCTAGTTTTAACACATATATATATATATCCTACTGTTTCTATGACGATTACAATGTCAAATGCCTTGTATGTTGAGTATCCTTTTCTAGGCGTGTACGTATTTATGCCAAATTGCAATTCTTTCATTTCTTTGTTATTTTGATATAGACATGCCGGAGAAGACGGCGGCCGAATGGCTTGAGCTGTGGCATTTGGTACCAAAGACTGTGGGTTCGAAATCTACTGTTGGTATGGACATCTATAGACGTTCGGAATCGGCTTTAAGCAGTAGGTCTCAGTCTATCTAGACTCCGTGTAGCAAAAATTAATCGTAGCGCTCCAAACCAAACCTGAACTTAATGTAGACATATTGGTAGGGGAATTTTCGAAATTCCGTGCATTGATCCTGTGTTCTATATTATTAAACTTTCTGAGGAATTATTTTTTATCGATCCTGTGTTCTACTTTATTAAATTTTCTCAGGGATTTTTTGTTTGGTTTAGAGTAGAAATTAAAAGAAAAATTGTAAAGAAAGGAAATGCTGTGTAAAAACAATATTTTCCACGATTACAGGAATAAAAATTTTTAGATAAAATTTTTCTGTAAGATTTTGTATAAAAATGTAGTTTTATAGATTCCGCAGGTAAACTGTTTTTCAATTTTTCTTAGGAACAAAAGTGATAAAAAAATTTCACAAAAAGAGCATTTGCTTCGCAAGACACATTAAAGTGAGATATCCGCTATAAAATCTCTTCAGACTAAAAAAAAATTGTCAATGATATTTAGACAAAATAATAAAAAATTACCCTTGTTTACGTTACTACCATTATTTAGAGTATGAGAGTAATCTATCATTTTTATCTTGTCTGACATTATTTGGAACTTACTGTACTCCAGTGGCCTTGTTAACAGGAATGTAATTTTAGCTTTGCATCAATATATAAAGTAATATTTATTCAATAATGTTGAGTGTATGAAATATTTTTAATACAAATTTCTTCAGTTGAAAGGTTCTTCTTCAATATCCACTATAAAATACCTACAAGTTATTACATTTGATTTATTTTGTTTAAATTATCTCATTCTAACGGTAGTATTAGAAGAGTTGGAATTCTTTCCAGATATCTTTTAGCACGATCAGATTATAAGATCAGTCTACTGTTAATTTAAAAAATTCCCTCCAAGGATAAATGTAACGGTTTCCTTAAAGTATTAAATTATATTAAGTGTTTAAAAGTGTTTATTTATTATTTTCGCACTTTAATAGTTTCAGGATTTGTCTCAACATTAGACGTATTAAGAATGTATTAATTTCGAGTAATTTGAATAGTTAAGATTCTTTAAGAATTTTAGATACGCCATAAAATTACGACCGATTTGAGATTGTAAAAGAAACAAGTTAATATGGCATGAAATATACCCCAGGGTATGTCCTAAGTCACTTATGTGAGAAGCATAACATTATTCAAATAATTCTCTTGTATTTTTCTGCCTTTCAAAAATGCTTCAATGCATTTCTTAAATACTCTTGAATAACTAAGTGATTATAAAATAAATGAAGAAATGCTTGACTTCGGTTAGAAGAAGATAATTTAAAATAACGAATATATTAATTTATGACTTATTGAAACATGCTAGTATTACAGCTGAATGCATAGAAACGCAATTTTTCTTGCTACAAAATATATACTAGCGTAATTGAGATAATTATTCTATTTTGAATTCAATTATAAAACTATTTTTTTCTGCTATTGCTTGCGTCTCCATTGTTTGAATTAAAATATGCCTCTACAACAAATACACTGGCAGAAATTTGCTCTAATTTAGTAAAATGCTTCGGATGTCCATGAAACGAAATAGAGAGGATATTGCTTAGCCACATTAAATTCTCCGTGTGGGCTCGAGATAACCTAGTGGTAGCGTGCCGGCTTTCGATGCTTAGGGTGTTCGGATCGAACCCCGGCAAGCGCCATTAAATACCTCCGTGTCTAGGCCGAATATGGACAAGTTGAATTCATAGACCGGAAAGACCCTCTATGAGGTCAGAGAGGTTGGGAGAGGGTATGATCTTCATGTGCCACCGCTGTGGGTCTCGTTCAAAATTGATGTGGCACTTGGCTAAATCGGACTACGACTCTCGTGGTGTCATTATAAACCATAGCCGTATTCCTCAGACCGCTAGCCTACATGAACCTGGTCTGCAATAAATTCTGGCCAGGGAGAATTTGAAACAACAACGACAAGTTCTTCCTATACCCAAAAAGTTAACCTTCCTTGTAACATCGAAATGGTTTACGACATTTTAACACTAGAAAGACGGGTGCCGTCCTTTTGACAGTTTCGGACCTACTACTGAGCCCTATGTCTCAATTTAGGTCCCCAGGCATCTGAAATTTTATGACTCTTTCTAATTTTACGCGAAATATGCACACGCATTTACAAAATGATATTCGATAGTACAGAGGGAGTGAAATTGTGTTGTATACCTACTAAGACTGAAAGCCGTCAATATGACGGCAATACAGAAAACAGGGAGAAATCTTTAAAATAATACCGGAAAAATGTTAGTTACTTCTCGTCTCTTCCCCATTTTGCAAATATCGGAAATATTGGCTCTTCGGAATTATTAGGGTTGAAAAATAAGTTCTGCACAAACCATGCATATATTTTTACGGATAAACCATACCAGGTTGTCGGCTCGGCATACCTGCATAAAAATATATCTAAATATATACTAATTTATTATATATTGGTATGAAAGAGTTCAAAATTTAAAGTATTTATCCACTTTAAAAAACGCTTAAATAATATTCAATATTTCAAATTCTTGATTTTATTTTTAACCGTCAAATGACGGAGTTTAGTCGTTTTGTGAAGAAAATAATTCACGTCTTTCTAGTGTTAAAGCATATCGTTTATTTCTGAAGAAATGGTTTTACACTTATTTTTTGTCATCTCATAGTCCTTCAAACAACTTAAATTATGAATAAAATTGTCACATTACTGAAATCAATCTTTTTAGCTAGTCTCATACAATTTAAAAATATATTTACACATTCATATGATGCCACATATATACGAGACTAAAATTTGTTAAAAAAACCGAACGGGTAAAAATAATATGCTCTTTGTACAGAAATTTAAGGAAGCAGACGTCAAAAAGTCACATGAGTTACTTGAACATTATATAGCTGAAAAGACATTATTCTATGTGTAATTAAAATATATATTTGTATTTCATTATTATTCAAAATATAATGCAAAAAAACATTTTTGAGTTTAATCTTGCTTTCATTCTTAATTTAGTTGACAGTGCTTAATTTAGTTGACAGACATAATGAGGGATTTTTCTAAATACATCTGAAGGGATTAACATCGATATTTCCTAATATTCCTCTAAAAAAATCTTGGTACTCTCTAATAACGAAACTACCGCGGGTTATTAACATAGAATATCTTATCGTTGCTTACTGCTTTTGTATGTATATGTGTATGCATGTGTTATGCATTTATGTACGTATATATATATATATATATATATATATATATATGTGTGTGTGTGTGTGTGTGTGTGTGTGTGTGTCAGTTAAAATTTTGAAGCATTTTGACTTTTATGTTTAACTGTTAAATGTCCAAGCGATACAGGTTATGGCGCTCTGCCAAAATTATAACTCGCGACGTACGGATGGACGGTTTTAGTGTCTGAAATTTTCCTTTCCAGAGGACCATTATGGAGGAATGTAATCCTACGTTAAAAAATAAATTTATATTCAAATCTCAAACTTTGCTAGAAGTTAAACGAGAGAAAAAAAAGAAGTTCCTTAAGTATTTCGATGATGTGTAGAAGATTTGGCAAAATAATGTTAAAAGACAAAATGTCGATAGCATCGGCCAAATTTCAACATCGATAGGATCAAATCGATGTAAATCTATCTCAGTCCCTCCCACCCTCTGAAATAATTGACTAAAAGAATCCACATTTATATTTCAGTTGATAATTTGTCTGTCAAAAAAATCCCCGCCCACCGCCACAGAAATTATTATTCTGAACGGGGCCACATCAGTGGTGTAGGACTGAAGACAAAAGGAAGGAAAAGAAAGATAAACGAACGAGAAACGGAAAAAAAATGATTAATATTTCTAAACTTTCTGAAAATATCGTCACATTAATTTATAAAAGAGCAGTGTGATACAATAATTCCGATTTTTATTTTCTCTCACAAAGTGCTGAATGCTCTGAAAGCATTTAATAAATGTAGTAGATCCTTTACATCTGGCTTGAATACTATATGGGGTGAAATGTCCCGGGACTAGCAATGAAAAAAAAATGTCAAAAATCGATTTTATCTTTCAACATAGTTTTTTCAAGAGCGATACACTTATTTGAAAGGTCCTCTAACATTTGAATACCTTTCATATTGTACGATTTGTCATAGGGTTTCAAAATGCACATCAGTTTCGCATTTGACATCCTCATTTGATGAAAATATCATCCTATGAAGCCATTTCTTCAAGTTAGGAAACAAATAATAGTCGCTGGGGGTCATATCTGGAGAATACAGGGGATTGTGGAGCAATTCGTATTTTAATTTATTCAATTTTACCATCGCTTACTCTGACGTGGGAGCCGGTGAATTGTCTTGGTGAAACAGCACTATTTTTTCTCCATGTGCGGCCATTTTTTCTTGATATAGTCCTTCAAGCGGTCTTATAATGCTGCTTAATACTCTTCTGTGATTGTTTCACTTTCTGAAGATAGTCGATGAATGTTGTGCCCGTGCATCCCCAAAAATACTGGCACAGACCTTTCCAGCCAATTCTTCCGTCTTTGGTCACTATGGTCGGCTTTTAAGAGCTTCCAACCACCCTGCAGCCTGCTTTTTTTATTATTCAAGTGTGCAGTAATGAATCCATGTTTCATCCATTGTTACGAATCAGAGGAAAAACCCGTTTGGATTACGCTTTTCTAGCCAAGGCGCTCTCTGAATTATCGGCAAATTGCTTTTTTTGGTCAATTGTTAGAAAATGCAGCACCCATCTCGCACAAAGCCTTTTCATATTCAAATGCTCTTGCAAAATATGACTCACCCATTCTGTTGATATCTTTACTATGTCAGCTATCTCCCTTTCTTTCACTTTGCGGTCTTCCAACACAATACCGTGGACTTTTTTGATGTTCTCTGGAGTTGTTGCCTCAATTGGACATCCAGAACGTGCGGCATCATCGGTGTTCGTACGACCATTTTTAAACTCGCTAAACCATCGATAAATGGTTATTTTTGACTGAGCAGATGTGCTGCAATGTTTTACGAGCCGTTCTTGGGCTTGGACGGCATTTTTTCATCAAAAAGCAATGTTTAATTAAAATGCGACATTCTTTTTAACCCTTTGTGTACACAAAATCAAAAGTAGCGTTAATTTCACCACCGCAACTCATAAATAAATGGCCGACATGTCATGAAACTTTGATAGCATTCTTATGAAGGTTAGTACTAATGGAAAAGTATATGGAAATTTCGTTGCGAATGCTATTTAGTGGCGAGTTCCGGGACTTTTCACCCGATGCAGGATATTATTGCTGATTTCGAGCTTCATTTTTGTAAATTATTTCTTAAAATTTCTTTTACACATTACAGAGATGAAATTTATAATTGGTTAGTATAATTTAGTTTATTCGGAGTACATTATGCATCCGCTTTCAATAAGCGGGGAAAATAAGGAGCTGCGAGAGTTATTTTCCACTACAGTCCTGTTACATTTCTTCTCCCGTTAGGGAGAAGAGATTTAACAGTGCATGCGTATACCCACACACGGCACCTGCACACACACACACACACAGATATATATATATATATATATATATATATATATATATATATATATATATATTTATATATATATATTTATATATATATATATATATATATATATATATATATATATATATATATATATATATATATATATATAGATATATATATATATATTTACGGCTCGAGGTGGCCTTGCAGTAAAGTACTGGCTTTCGGTGTTGAGGGTGCTCAGATCGAATTCCGGAGAGTTCCATTAAATACATCCATGTCTCGGCCGGGTATGGCCACGTTAACTCCGTCTACAGTAAACTCCCTCTGTGAAAGTCAATGACGGTGGGAGAGGGTACGACTACCCCGGATGTCGCCCTTGAGAATGCTCGGTCAAAATTGAGGGGGCAACTAGTAGCTAAGACTGACTCCAAGCCTTGTGGTGCTATTAAAACTGATGCCGCACACTTCAGCCCGTAATCTATATGGACCTAGTCAGGAACTTAAAGCCTGGGGGCATAAGAAACAATATATATATATATATATATATATATATATAAAGTTAATATATGTGTATGTGTGTGTGTGTGAGTGTGTCTGTATTTATAAATATTCAAGCAACGTGTATTCCATAATCTTGATTGTAAAAAAAAATATTATTTAATTAAGAGAGAATATATTACATTATTTTATTAGGTGTCCATACATTGTGGTTTAAAATACATTTACTTTATAATAAAATCATCGGAAACCTTTCCTGCAAATCCTTTATAAAAAATGAATCGTAATATTAATTAGGAAACGAACGTTTTAAGAAACAGAAAATCTGAAATTATAATCTTCTCGAATATTAATATCTACTCAATAAGAGATGAAAAGGTTATAATTTTATAACGGTTGAATTAATATTAATTTGAATATTTAATTGAAATTATATTTCAACTTATATTTTTAATGCAATAAGACCTTCATGCATTCCTTTATTTAAGTGTAACTTTATTGCCCCAATAATATACTTTTTAGCACATAATAAAATGCATTATGCAGACAAAAGTGTCTTAATGCGTTATCATCATTACAACAAGGTACATCTTATGTCACCGTAAAATGACATCATGTTTGAACAAAGATTTGTACATGACTTCTGCGTCTAAACACTATCACCCGAGGCTGCATAAACACGTTAATTTGTTTATTCCGAGGAATCTCTCTAGTTCCCTCTCTGACATTTTTATTTTAAATTGCGTAATATACTGAATTAAACACGACGGAAACTGTTTATTTTGCGCTGTTTTGTAACCATATTTCGTTTTATTGGTTTCAATACCAATATGGTTTCTTAAAACGTTCGTCTCCTAATTAATATTACAATTCATTTTTTTTTTAAAGGATTTGCAGGAAAGGTTTCTGATGATTTTATTATAAAGTAAATGCATTTTAAACCACAATGTATGGACACCTAATAAAAGAATGTAATATATTCTCACTTAATTAAATAATATTTTTTTTCAATCAAGATTATGGAATACACGTTGCTTGAATATTTATAACTACAGACACACTCACACACACACACACACATATATTAACCCATTAATGCCGATTGGTACGAAAACATACCAGCTTAAGAATATTTTTTTCCTCTGCACTAAATGTGTCTAGTTGTCCAATATTGTTCATGTGCTTCAAGAATAGTTCACTGATAGCGGGAAAAATAGATTTTCCGCCATTTGCTCTCAAGTTCTTGCTGTTATTTTACGTTATGCTCAGGTGAAAGCGTCGTGAAACAAGATCCCTCTGACATCACATAGAAAATAGTAAGTTTAGAGTTTTATATTTATCTCAAAATTATATATTGACTATTAATCACTGTTTTAAAAGTGTATTTTATAAATTCATGCCACTCGAAATTCATGTTTTGCTTTGTATTATAAAATATAAAAACTTATATATCGTTGGTACGAAACCGTACCAACCGGCTAATGTATAGTCAAGTTTGAATTAAAATCGGAAATCTTTCACGTTTGAATTAAAATGGAAAATCTTTCACGTTTGAATTAGAATTTTTTGAAACAATATTTTGACTTTTAAATCATTGTTATAAAAGTGTATTTTATAAATTGTTGCCCCTTGAAAGTCATGCTTTTATGCTGTTGGTATAAAATTTTGAGTGTAGATGAGTATATAATTCCATATTTCGGGCACCACAGACTAAAACAATCCATAATTGATAAGCCAATACGTTTTGGCTTCAAACTTTGGACTATGTGTTCTTCTAATGATCTTTTATTGCATGATGAACCTTATTGTGGAGCATCTACAAAATCATCAAAATCTGATTTAGGCCAAGGTGACGATGTTGTTCTTGGATTACTAGACAAATGCGAGATACCACCTGGGACACATGTTTCATGGACAACTTATTTACTAGCATTACCTTGCTGAAAGAGCTATCGAAAAGAGGCATAGCAGGAACCGGGACATTGAGAGAAAACAGGCTGAAAAGTGCTCCTTTATCAACCAAAGAAATCTTGAAAAAGTCGGCAAGGGGGACAGATGAATACATATGTCATGAAGATATCAGTATCGTCAAATGGAATGACAATAAAGTTGTTACTGTTGCAAGTAACAAAGTTTCTACAAAATCTATTGTATCTGCTACTCGATGGAGGGTCGCAGAAAAAAAGAAAATTAATGTTTCCATGCCACAACAGCTAAAAATTTATACTAAGCATATGGGTGGTGTAGATCTTGTTGATCAAGCTATGGAAAATTATCGAGTGAGAATTAGTTCTAAAAAGTGGTGGTGACGATTGTTTTCGTTTGTACTTAGTGCCAGTGTTATAAATGGATGGAAATTGTATAAAATGAAAAATGATATTGATGAAATCCCACTTCTTGAGTTAGTACTACAATGGGCACAGGAACTGTTAGACACTTATGGAACATTGCCTAGAGGGCCAGGTAAGCCAATTTAATTTAAGTATAAAGCGCCCTCACAAATAAGATTTGACAAGAATAGTCACTGGTGAATCAGATCAGATCAAGAACATGCCCGTTGCAAGAACTGTTCCGGTAGAAGCAGCTACAAGTGCGAAAAGTGTAATGTGCCACTGCATCCTCAGTGCCATAAAAACTATCATGTTTGCACTCAATAGACATTTATTGTTTTATTCTGTCAGAAAATCATCTAGCGTGCTTTTCATTTAATTGTGGTATTCCCGATTTTGTTATTATTTTCATTAATAAATAAATTTAATATTAGCTTTTATTCTCGATGTGTACTACACACGAACGCCGATTGGTACGAAAACGTACCAGTAAAAAAAAACATAGTTAAAGTGGAACTAAAAATATAATTTTAGTATAATACACATTAATAGACTTAAAACATACAAATATGAGAGAATTAGCAAAAATGGTTAAAGAAAACGAAGTCGGCATTAATGGGTTAACTATATATATATATATATATATATATATATATATATATATATATATAAAGTGTATTTCTCTATTCTTAATATTATGATTTTCACGATTTGACAATGATGTACTGTGTATAAATTGTGTAATAGTACATTTATTTACTACCCAGCGGTTGTGTTTTGACGGGTACCAAATAGTATATCTAAACGCATTAACTGCGATGCTTCTTAATATTTTTAAATACAGGTAGCCCCCCTAAATCACGGCATCGTACAACACGGTTTCGCTCTAATACGATAAGATAAATTGTGGGAACCCTCGCATAACACTGCAATCTTTAACACGGTTTTGCTCTAACACGATAAAAAATATAGCGAAAGCCTTTGTGCAACACTGTACTTCTATAGCACTAGATAACATGATTTTTGTTTAACACATTTAAAAAATAAATCGCCTTAAAATAATGACGGGAAGGAATAATGAACTATAGTATCTTTACATCAAAATGTATAAACAAATTATAATTTATTCATTTAAAACTCTATAAAATAACAAGAAGACCTAAACTCGGCTCAAAATCTTGAACAGTTTTTTCCGGAATGCAGAACCTTCCGCTGAAAGAAGCCGAAAATTCAGAAGAAAGCTGCAAAATTGTCTATCTCCATGCCGTGAATCACTAATGACCTTCTAAGAAACAGCAAATAAACAAAAATTACAGATTTTTTAAAGAGGATCGAAGGTGCAAAAAATTTAAATGAAGAAAACAGTTCTGAAAGTGAAGGTGATATCATTCAATGGCAAACGGTCTCGTGTGATTGTACTGAGCAGTGATGAGGAAGAAATTTATTAAATTAAGGTCGCATTAAATGAAAATGATATTTTTTGTTTGTTTTCGTTTTGTGTTATACATACATTTATATTTTTAATAAAAATTATGTTGCTTATATGGGATTTTTAAAAAAAGTTTGCTTGTAATATGTTTTTTGAACGTAACCCCCTTTTTTAAACTGTCTCTGGGTCTCATAAAACATGATTTCACACAACACGGCATTTTCTAGAAACCTGTCCACCGTGTTATAGGAGGGTTACCTGTATATATAAAATATCTTATTAGGTTGTTTATGATAGTCACCTTATTTATTAGATTCTACCTAGACATATGAAGATACGTGAAAAAACACTTTCGACGGACTTAGGGAGAGCTATTTATATTTTTAAGTCATTAGCATTTTTTATAAGTATTTGAAATGCGTAAAATACACTCATGGACAAAAAAATTAGCTCACCAAGAAAGTCTCACCAAGACTGCTCACCAAGTCAAAGAAATTAGCTCACCAAGACTGTCTCTGGGTCTCATAAAACATGATTTCACCAAGACTGCTCACCAAGTCCAAGAAATTAGCTCACCAAGACTGTCTCTGGGTCTCATAAAACATGATTTCACACAACACGGCATTTTCTAGAAACCTGTCCACCGTGTTATAGGAGGGTTACCAGTATATATAAAATATCTTATTAGGTTGTTTATGATAGTCACCTTATTTATTAGATTCTACCTAGACATATGAAGATACGTTAAAAAACACTTTCGACGGACTTAGGGAGAGCTATTTATATTTTTAAGTCATTAGCATTTTTTATAAGTATTTGAAATGCGTAAAATACACTCATGGACAAAAAAATTAGCTCACCAAGAAAGAGTCGTCAAAATGAAACGAAATTTTACATACATAATGACTACTTTCATATAAGTAAATGATAAGAAAATCAAAGAAAAAGGATAATTTATTTCAGAGAAAAAGGCAAAAGAACGGAGGAGTTAATACTCCGTTGGACCCCCTCTAGCGCGAATGCACGATGCGATACGATCGGGCATTGATTCATACAAGTTCTGTATGATGTCTTGAGACATTTCGTTCCATATTTGCTGTAACCTTGCCTCTAGTTCGTTCAAACTCGTGGGATGCCCAACTCGTCATCCCAAATGATCCCAGATATGATCGATTGGAGACAAATCTGGGGATCGGGCAGGCCAAGGAAGGGTAGTAACAGTGCGGAGACAGTCTTGTGACACCCTTGCCGTATGAGGCCGAGCATTGTCTTGTTGAAAAATGGCTCTTGGGAGCCGTTGCATGAGTGGCAACACATGTGGTTGCAGGATTTCATGAACATACCGCTGGGCTGTCATGGTGCCACGGAACAATACTAGGGGTGACCGTGTATTGTAGGCAATGGCACCCCGTACCATCACACCAGCTGTGGGAGCGATGTGTCGCTGTACAGCAAAGGCAGGATTGAAGCGTTCACCAATTGCTCTCCACACACGAACACGATTGTCATCACTGCCGAGTTTGAATCTGGATTCGTCGCTAAAGACGACCTGGTTCCATTCCGCTGCAGTCCAGTTTCCTCGTGCGCGACAAAACTCCAAACGGAGGCGTCGATGGGTGGGCGTCAAGGGCAGCACACGTAATGGGTGCCGCGATACCAACTGTCCTTCAGCCAGGCGCCTTCGTATGGTTCGAGAAGACACAGAGGCCCCTAGTGAAGGTGCTACCTGTACCTGGATGGCGGCCGATGAAGCAGTTGACTGTACGCGTGCATTTCTTACGATGTGGCGGTCTTCTCGACGACTGGTCTGTCGAGGGCGTCCTGAGCCTGGTCTTCGTGTACTCTCGTGTCATCTCTCGGGTCCATTGCTCCCAACACCTCCTCAGAACACAATCAGAGCGGCCTAATTGACGAGCTACTCGCCTAGCTGACCACCCAGCTTCCATCATCCCGACGATTCTCCCCCTCTCAAACTGCGACAACTGCTTATATTGTCTTCGAACACGGCATAATGGTATGTCTATCTCAGCTCTTCTTTTGTAAATGATTCAGCACACTCAAACAAGCTTTGGTTACCTGTTTTATACTCCACAGAGTACGATGTTCAACGCCCTCTACCGGCTATACGTAATGCGCAATCAAGCTGCATTTCTAATCATTTTCATATCTCCCCGACATGTACCTTCATTGCAAGTTTCGTTACGATCCCGCAATTATTTCTTGGTGCGCTAATTTTTTTGTACATGAGTGTATTTGGTTTATTTTCTCGATGGATTTGATTCTTCATGTTTGTACAATATTCTAGGTACCTTTGTTCAGGAGATATTGCATTCTAAAGTATGCAGATAGCAAAATATTTGCAGAATTTATTATTACAGCAACAGCCAAACACATTATGTTTTTTCCCAGGACATTATTACCTATTACGCCATAAATTAACAAAAATTCTTTCATCCGACAGGAAGGACCAAGGAAACACGAAATGAACCATTCTTTCATAAACTGTTATATGGTTTCATAATTAAAAATGGAGGAGGTTGCAGTTGGTTAAAATTTATATATTTTTCTCCTTCTGGGGTAATGTCTCCCCGAATCTGGCAAAATTTGAATTTTGTTTCACTGTCAAGGATCAGTTGCACTCCTTCATTGAGCAGTAGCAAAAAGATAACATGACATAAAAAGAAAATCCAAATGTGTATTCGAAGCTATAGCTTTAAAAATATATTTATAATTCAGAAGATTATGTCCCGTTTTTAGAAAATGTGTTTCATCATTAAACTTTAAGGCTTCGTATTTCAAAATAAACAAAAATGGAGTTGGTCCACTATTAAAACAAGGCCTTCATATATACTCGGTAATTTAGTATGAGTATACTCATACTAAAGTATATACACAGTCTTAGACAAAAAAAAAGCACCAAGAAGGTGTAATGCAAATTGGACACAAATTGATGTGCATACAGGTATTGTAGTTTAATTGAATGGAGAGAGAAGAGATAGGGGACTGGTCATGGGACCAAATATTGTGGTCTAACTCGTGATCGTATAGATTGTGATGGTAGTGGTCACAGTACCTAACTTCTGGTGTGAGACCAATTGTGATAAAATATCACAAGCGCTACCTGTTTGATTGACCAAAAATATCGTTTCTTGCGTTGTGTTACAAATACTATATGAGCCTTCTGATTGAAAAATAATAGACAGATTTATTGGAGCAAAAACACATAAATACTTCATAACAGTAACTCATCACATTTACTATATTCAATAACCTTACTTCGTAATTACACTTTAAAATATACATTCAATTTCATACCCCTCAATCAGATATGAGTTACTTATTAATCATCAATTATTTACTCATAATTTATCATACTTAATAAATGCTTCTATGATTCAACTTAGCAGTTGTCATTAATTATGTCACTTAATTAACTATTAGAGGCAGTGAGCCAAATACCACTTAGTGATCAAATAATAAACGTCATGACTGATGTGTCGCATTATTCAAACGTTCTCATGAACTCCGATTCGACTTGGTGGTTGTCAGCTAGGAAAGGATCTTTTGTGTTGGGACACGTTCCACGATGTGATGCTCGCTATTTGTCTGCTTCCGGGGGTAGGCTGGGTGGTCTCGTTGCTTCTCGCTGTCCAGCGCTGGTAACAATCGGTCCCTTGGGACGGAGTAATTCATTCTTAATAGACCTCCTCTTTCTGCATCGGTAGCTGGTTCTTGGAATGTCGACGATGAGTCATCGAGGCGGTAGCTCATTTCAGGCTGTCATCATGTCTCGAGCGGTTTTCTTCCCCTTATTATCGACTTGCCTCCGTGCTAATTTCTCAGCTTTCTCAGAAGTTAATTGCTCGTGATTCTCATTCTTTATCGCATTGCACGACACCGCTCCGATTCCTTTCTCAAATCAATTCGTCTCTCTTATTCGGCTTCGCTGGATACGGTAAACATCTCAATTCTACGACTGGTCATCTACTCGGATTGTCCTCTGATTTCTACGTCGCCAAAACAAATATGTGTGTTCAACCTTTTCTTGCTTCTCTAATATCTTTCTGCCCTTCCTAATTAACTCCTCCTCTTTTCTCATTCGATTGGTAATCTATTTTTGGTCATACTGTATTGGTTCGTTAGTCTTCATCTGGAATCTTCTATCCCGCCCTGCTGAAGGCGTGTCGCTTTTTCTCATTACTCTTCTCTTCTCATTTTCTTTTCGCGAAATGCTTAGAATTCCACCTATTTCTTGTTTCCATTTCCATGGCAAAGCCCTCACATCATTCATCGTTCCACTCCTTCTGTCCATCATGCGCTTATTCACTATTTCCTCACATCTGCATCCCCTTTTAGCGACGTGCATTTTATTCCACAATTGCTCTCAACTACCTAATTATTTTCAATTCGGCTACTCCATTGTTTACCATTTCATTTTCTCATCAATTCCTGTTTTCTTGTGGTCTTCTCGCCTTATAATCTTTTCTCCTTTTAACCTTCTTTATCATCTTTGTAATCTACCTTCCTTATTCTAGACAAGCGGTTCCCAACCAGTGGGTCGCGACCCACTAGTGGGACGCGGAAGGGTTACAGGTTGGTCACGACTCGATCCTAAAACTATCAGAAACCATCGAAGAAATCATCAGAAAAGATAAGACATATCGAAACTTACTTAAAAACAGCAATTTTTCATACTGATAGATTGTGATAACAATTTTCTTAACTGTAATTATATCAAAGCTGTATGATTTTTTTTGCCTGAAGAAATAAAATGCTCTTTGTGTACTTTTATAATTGTAGTATTTATCTTCACCTAGGAACACTTGTTAGTGAGTATGAAACAACTTGTTGCATATATTGCAAACATATATCTATTGTTAAATAACTAACTGTTTTTCTACAAAGTGCTTATATTTTGTCAGCCATTTTCAAATCAGAACACAAATTGTTTATCAATAATCAATCTGTATGTTCACAAAAGCATATATAGTATGTACTACATTATCTCACACACTAATAAATAGTTTTAGTGAACTGAGAGTTTACTCGTACTTCGCATAGAGCGAACACAGTAGATACACAGGAATTTTAATTCAAATAAAAGTATTTAATCTTCGTTTGTTTTTTGGCGGTTTTCTCTCCACAAGTAAACAATATTTTTTTTCTGTGTTGCAAATTGCATTACTTTCGGTATCGGTTATTGTGTGAGAGTATAAAGAAGCGTCAGCCGTGACTGGTTTGCAACTAGAACCATTCCATTGCACAGGATGGGGTCCGACATAATACCACCAGGAAGTTGGACAATAATGGGAAACAAATAATGGGACGAACAAATAATGGGAGTGGTACGATTATTCAAAACCAGACTAAACAGGACAGAACAAAAATACCAGACCGTGCATCTCAAATGTTCTGCTAATTGTTTAATTAGATCGTCATTCTAGCTCAATCCAAACATTTATATTTCAGGTTCAGTTATTATGAAAAAACGATCCATCCAATAAATTAATGTAAAGTTGCGATATTCTGAACGAATATTGCGGAAAACGATGGATCGAGGAACGATCCATGCGGTCTGTTTTTGCTTGTTTTCTATGGAATTTATTCGGGACTAGATGAAATAAACGATGCATACAGGAAAACGATCGTTCGGGGAACGATCGATCGAGATTTCACTGTATATATATATATATATATATATATATATATATATATATATAAATATATATGTATATTTGCAATATTTGATGGTAAATTATATATACATAAGGAAGGGAGAGGTTACAAATAAGGTATTTTACTCCACCATGGACCGATGGACCGTGGAGGTATTCCGATAAGGAAAGGTGGATCGCCAGCTGAAAAAGGTTGGGAACCACTGTTCTAGACCTTTTTATCACGCTTCTTTAATTTTGCACCATGTCGCGTTATCTACCCCTCGACAACAGGTTTCGACGAAAAACGCAAAATTTTAAAGTTTGGCGGCCAATGAATGAATATGTGACGCTGCCGCGCATCATAACTGCGCAACTGGCAGGATATTAAGGAGGAGAAATTTCGATTCCAGGTCTGTAATTCTTACACGCGAATTTCCTTCCGTGTACTCAGGTAGACAGTAGCTATACCTCGCATACAGGTGCACGAACAATATGCGCAGATCTCGGCATTTGAGAGAGGACGTGTAATTGGGCTCAAAGAATCCGGTTGGTCTAACGAACCGCTTGACATTTGGACGAACCACTTGACATTTGGATAAGAGCGATGCCGCTATTAGATGATGTTGGCAGAAATGGGTGAACCATGGCCCAAAACAGCGTCAAGAAGGAAGCGGTCGGCTAGAGAAACGACAGAACGTGAGGACCAAGCAGTCGTCAGAGCAGCACACACGGCCCCAGGTTCATCATTATTATCGATGCAAGTGGTTCTTCAGTGGCCGCAAGGACCATTCATAGGCGGCTCAGAGAAAGGGGGATGAGCTCATGGCGCCCCTTGCGCCGACTACCATTGACCTCTGTACACCGACAAGCCTGCTTGTAGTGGTGTCGGGCACATTCGAACTCGAATGTCACTGACTGGAGTAGAATTGTATTCAGTAATGAGTCCCGCATCGAATTGAGCCCAGATGACCAGTGAATACGTGTATGGAGACACCCCGGACAGCGGTGGGATACCAGCCTGATTGTCTTCCGCTATATAGGCCGACAACCGGGAGTGATGGTCTGGGGTGCCATTGCATTTCTTAGAAGGTTCACTTTGGTTGTCACCCTTACGGTACAGCGGTACGTGGAGGATATTCTACGACCCGTTGTGTTGCCCTTCATAACCCGCCATCGTGGGCTTACATTTCAGCACGATAATGCCCGCCCGCACACGGCGAGAGTTTCTACTGATTGTCTTCGTGCTTCGCCAACGCTACCTTGGCCAGAAATGTCTCCGTATCTATCCCCCATTGAGCACGTTTGGAGCATTATGGGCAGAGCCCTCCAACAAGCTCGGGAATTTGACGATATACCGCGTCAATTGGACAGAATTTGGCACGATATTCCGCAGGAGGACTTCCGCCACCTCTATCAATCAATGCCAAACAGAATAACTGCTTGAATATGGGCCAGAGGTGGACCAACGCGTTATTGACTTTTTCACTTTGTGAAGCTCTTTCTCTTAAATAAATCATCCAATTTTTCTCAAATTATAATCATTTGTTTTTCTGTACATGTACATCACATTTACCGATTTTCGTCCCATTTGGATTATTCCTTCTTGGTGCGTCGTTTTTTTTTCTAAGATTGTAAATCTATAATCATATTGTCGTTGTTGTTTCTAATGTCCCATGGCCCGAATCTATTCCACAGCAGCTCCATATGGACTATAGGGCAAAGGAATGCGTATACGGTTTTATAATGGCATAACAAGGGTCGGGGTCCAATTTAAACAAGTGTTACCTCAATAATAACCAAGCACCCTCAGAGATGACTTCTGGGGGGATCGTACCTTCTCCCACCCTCTCTGACTTCATAGAAGGATTTTCCGGTCTGTGGCCGATATCTGGTTTTGACACGGATGTATTTGAAGGCGTTTGTCGGGATTATCCTCGGCAACGAAAGCCAGTATGCTACCACAAGACTACCTCGAGCCCGTCTATATTCATACTTTATATGAATATATATTTAGTGTGAGTATTATGATTATTAATAATTTATATAAATGCTACTACATATATCGCACTTTTGCATAATTTTGGTATTCAAATCCTGTTAAAACCGATTTTTAGCAATTTAATTTGAAATCAAAGGACACTTGTCTAAAATTTAAATAATGTCTCAATAACTCATATAATGGTTCCATAATGGAATAGGGATCGCCTAAACATCGTAAAGTTAAAGTGGCGTAGTTTAATTTTAAAGAAATGGGAGCGAAAAATGATAGCCTTGGTAAAGTGCATTCGGAATAATCTCTATCTGGATAATCTGGATAAATTTTGATATATGTATAATGGAATTACATCGGCAATTCCAGTATCTGATTTAACATTATAATCCTATGCCATAATGCAGGTAGTATTAGTGTAGTTTTAGAATATGCCATGTAGAATATAGTAAACTTTCCGAATGTTACCTATTTGGATATTCTGCACAAAATTTGGTTCATGCGCAGCGGAATTATATCAGTAATATCAGAATATGATTAAACAAGGCAATCCCTTACGTATTGATATCTGATCAGAGAATACGGATTTCGACAACTCCGAACACCAGCTTGGATTATTTTCAGGGCAGTTTAATTAATTCTTATTTAATTCTGTCTTATTTAATCCAATTTACTGCTTCTTCTAAAATTATTCAGGTATAAACACCAGAAATTTGAGAACATTTTCTATTAAACTTTTAAGCGGCAGGAAAAAATAAGATTTTTATTTTCTATATAGAGCATATTAATTTATCAGTACTCACAAATATGGATTAATGTACGAAATAAAATTCAGGACTGATTGGGCACATATTATAGAGTTCTAAAAACAAGCTGCAAATCCTGCTTCTTTATGTCACCTAATTGCTTCCGCTTCCCTAGTTTCCTATCTTATTACTAATTTTTGGCATCGTGAGGAGTTAAATTTAACAATATGCAGAACAGTTTGCTTGAAAGAAGACGTTTCCCTTTGAATTATATTGTCATTATACTTACGCTACCCATTACGTTTGAAAAAAAGAGATAATCGAACCGAAAAGGTAGCCGAAAAGAAAATTTAAAAGGGGTTTATGTAAACTGGTTATGCATTGTCAATAACTGCTGCGTTCTATGTGAGTTAGCAAAATTGGGGAATAAAACGAATGCTCAGGCGTCAGCCTATATACAAGGGGCATCGAAAAAGGTGTTTGTGAATTCAAAGTGAAATAAAGAACCATATAATAGTACTCAGGGTATTTATTTTTCACCAACAGATACAGAAACGAGTCAAGATTTGGACATTACCTAGTAGATTTCAATATGAGCACCCCTCGTCGTTCAGCACACATCTAGGCGATAGTTGATCTCCATCCAAGTATGCTCGACTATGAGAGTCACAGTCGGTATTGCAGTAGTGATTCTGTCCGATAAATGGCACAGTCCCGGATATTCAGAGCGGAAACAATGTTTTTCAGTAACCCCTTAGAAAAATGTTTAGAGGGGTCAAAGCGGGGGCTTCTTGGTGGTCAAAAATGTGGACCGTCCCTTCCTATACAACGTCATAAGCCATATAGGAGAAAGCGCGACGTCACAGCGTCGTCGCATGCCCTCAGCGCAGTCACGGTCACCGTGACATGTAATAATTAAACTCTCAGATGGTATGTTAACCGATGTATTTTAACATCGGTTAACATACCAATTATATCAGTAACCGATGTATTTTAACATCGGTTAACATACCATCTGCCGCTACGCAAAATCCAACCGGTTAATTGTTGTTTCCAGTGCGCACAACTGAAATCACGGACAACTTTTTCGATGACCCTGTATTTCATGGTTCAACCCAAATTCTCTAATTTATTACATTATGTTTAACTATAGATCTTTTAGAACCACAAACCTTGAGAACTACAAACAATATTCTTCTCCATGTATCTTTATGAATCGCTCCGCATACTAGTATTTAAATACGGAAATTCCTTTTTAACGTGTTTTTATTAACTCGCTTTCTTGTTTGTGAATGTGTTTGTCAAGTACAAATCTTGCAATCGATTTTTAACTAACTTCCCAACTGGCTAGATATTTGAAACTTTTAGAATAGCTCAGAACACGATGATAATTATTATTATTTTAAGATGGTTAAAATCTTTCCGCAGGATTGAATTCATTTTCAGTTATTTTTTTTCTTGTAGAATTGTGCAGCCATCTATCGACCGGGACGGGAACAAAAAGTTAAACGTAAGTTTACTTCCAATTAACTTAATTTTCATTGAAGTTGATGAGATAATTCATCAAAAAAATTTTAAAAAGTATTTATTAATACATAGAATTGTCAAGTTTATGATTGAATGATTGAACAGAATGGATATGATTGTATGATTCAACAGAAAATTTAAAAACATGGTATATAAAAGTTCTTTTTATCTTGTAATTATTCTCTTTGAGGGAGGGTATTTAATTAGCAAATTTTAATTAGCAAATGGTGTGAAAAATCGCTAAGAATTCCTCACAATTTCTAATAGCTACTATAACACTCAAGAATTTGCAGTCAGATGTGTAATAAACATTTTTAATCACCAGAATAATTGAAAGAAGCTACAACCGATGCATCAACTCATAGTGATGAAACTTAATCGGAGTTGCCATCAAAAATATTAAAATGATTGACGTTCATATGCAAACGAGCTGAACATGAAAATATTGCCATTCGCAAGTGTGCGATTCACTCGCACGCAAATCGCACGTTACCCTGGTGGCACTACACTACAAAGAGAAATAATTCGTTCTTATAGCTCGTTATGTTTGTTAGTTTTCATTGTTGCCGATCGTGTAAAATTGCGTAATTCAGCTCATCGTTAATAATCTTTATTACTCACGATACGACTTATACATTTAAAATATTCTAGCGTTGCCTTCATCTGTTTTGCAAGACTGAAACAGATTGGCCAATAGAACCCCGATGATGCGAGGGACAGGCATGAGATATTTGATAAAAGAATAAAGATTAGTTTCCGCTTCTGAAGAAATAATTTCTGATGCTTTTTGTTCCAAGTATCTATTTAGCGTTTGTGTAGAGAAAGATGGTGGTAGCACTCCAAAATCAGAAGAACAAAGCTTTCTATACAAACCTGAAATTTTCTCTTGCTAACAGGCTGTTTCCCACAAACCCCTCACTGGAGAAGTGAAACCACGTGTTACTTTAAATACGCAGTTATTGCATAACAACACTCGCCATTGTGTCGTTTGGTTTGAGAGCTCCTGCCTTTTCAATCTTTGTATTGCAAAAACCTTTCTAACTGAGATACGTCTTATTTAACCCTTCAGCGGGCGCGCCAATTTTTGGAACACCAGCAAGCAAGCGTGGCACAAAGTACAACCTTGTACTTTGAGGCACTTGTACCTTGAACCTTGTACTCTAGAGGCACAAAGCCTCTTTCAACCTTGATTATTCCGTCTATAATACACTTTTTCTTTTGAAATTGAAAATAATTATTGTTACTTCTATGACAACATATAAAATGTTGATAATATTGAGATAAATTTATAATTAAAGGCCAAAGAATACAGATAGAATCACCTAATTTCAAAACTGTGCGGTTTGTTGGATCTAAGGCCAACTTGCGAATGGATACCTATTATGTCCAAAAACCGAAACAAAATGAGATTGTCCATCTTCGTGATATGCAGGTACCGTGTAATAGCTGTATCAAATCCTGCTTTTGTCGTATTGTAATCCAGTATAATCGCTGGTTTACCACGGTTAATTCACGACTAAGAAATGAATGGAAAGGATTACATGGGTCAGAGAATCAGACCTGCATTAGAAAGGGTGTAGCTATAAATAGAAACTGCTTAGAACATTCAAAATTTACATGTAAACACAAACCATTAAAAATTACAATAACGTTGCCCTTTATACACGGGCGCGACCGATGAAGGATTAATACAGTCAAAACTGGGACTTCCGTTTGCGGCCATTCACAAAATTCGAAAAATTGGTAAACTGTTAGTTAGGGGTTATTTTATTTTTTGCAATACACCATTTTACTGTAAGTTATTTTATATAATTTAGAATAAAAAAATTTGCACTTATTCTGATAAATTTGCATTTGATAAAATTACATAAAAAATACTACTCAACATAGTTTTATGAAAAGGCGGCATTGTCAACGTCCACTAGAGCTACAGATCTTAGATTCACACAAACCACCGTCCACAGCGTGGCTTACCCTACAGGGGGCGCTAATGACACAACATACCATAAGTTTCTGAAAATTTTTGGTGGTGACTAACAAATCAGTCTAGCCATAACGGAAAGAATGTAGCTTCTTTCAAATCAATACAACTCCTAAATAAATAAATAAAAAAAGTGTCTTTAGACTAAAACTTATTTAGAGAAAAGAAATGGACAGTATCTTATTCTAAGACCCTTGGCTCTTTCAAGTGCTTCAATTTCTCAAACTACTCTAAAACTTTCAAAAAATACTTTTTTTTAGAATTTTGTAGCGCTCAGTATGTTTCTTGGCTATACCGTACATAGGGGGCCATAATTGGTAAGAAACCTTTATCCAGTTCTGTTGTAGTTTTTATAACCTTTATTTTGTTTGACTAAATTTTACTTTTTGTTTCTTGAGAGTTGGTTCAGGTATGTTGGTTCTTCCCATTCGAGGCTGTTCTAACATTGATTATTGGAATATAGTTTGGTGTGTGGTATGATGTAAAAGAGCAGCGATGGTCTCTAATTTTGTCTTCAAGCCCCAACTATTATAAGTGCTGATCAAAACCTGACAATAAGGAAGATTTTAATGTACGCAAGTAAAGTTTCTGTGTAACAGAATTTATAAAGAAGATGTTTACTCTCCTGAATGTCAGAGGACATATTTTCGTCCGCCAGTAAACTGTCTAATTATGATTGATTGTTGAAGGTCTATTTTTCGCGTTTACCAATAAAATAACAAAGTTATGTATAATTTTCAGATGTGTTCGTCTTTAGAAAAACAAGAAGTTATATGCAGGGTGTCCGGGCTAAAAGTATCCTAAATTTATGGCTTATTTTTACGGAACTACCCATTAGAATTAAAAAATATATATATTTAAATAGAAAGAACATCTCACCATGTTTCAATAACAATAGATTTCTATGTGCGCACCTTTTGTAGCACGACAAACGTCCAAGCGGTAATCCAGTTCTCTCCAAGTAACGAATTAATCTCCAAGTTATTAGACTCTTCAAATTATTAGACGAATTACTTGAATGATATGCTTATTCAACTTATCCACAGTTTCAATTTTTTGTTTATGCACAATTTTTTTTATAAACTAATGACTTCTGATATGCTACGAAAGACTTGGAGAGAACTGGATTACTGTTTAGAGGTTTCACATGCTACAAAATGTGCCCACAGCAAAATCTATTGATATTAAAACCTGGTGAGATGATATTTCTATTAAAATAGTTTTTTAAAATTCTAATGGGTAGTTCTGTAAAAACAAGCCATACTTTTAGCCCAGACACCCTTTATATGACCATGGATATACATACGTGCTAACACACGGAAAAAAAAACCTGTTTAAGCTTTATCAGCGTATCTCTGTCCTCATAACTAAAATCTAGCCTGCCTAAATTAGCAAATCACATTGAGGTAGAACATGAAACAGGAGGAGTTCTATATATATCGAGAATTTAGGGAAAATATGTTTTCAGTTCAACAAGGATAGAGACAACAAATAATATAAATAAATAATAATGTAACTTTCTGAGATGCACTGAATTCCCCAATAATCTGTAAGGTGTGTTTCTGAAAAGTTTAACTTAAAACCAATCAACCCCTAAAGATATAATTTCAAAGCATACAATTAACAAAACTAATCTAAATAGCCAAATCATGTGCGAGTCTCCAATGCCAAACTTCATGAAGGTTTTTTAAATTAAATCTTCAAAATGGTAACTTTTCACGGATCATATTGCGTGTCATAACTCTCAGATACCATTCCTGTTCTGTAAATTGTAATGTCAAGCAAGTCATAATATAATGCATATATATATATATATTATTTCTAAAAGTTTTATTTCTTGTTTCATCCCTTTTTCTCCCTTCATACTTATCCAAAATCGATAAATGAGGTACCGTTTTAAAGATTAAGATCTCCGATTCATGCGAATTCTTAATTTAGAAATACACATCTTCTTTTATGTTTGAAAATCGAAGTAAAAACATTATGAACAACTTTTCTTCCCCTAGATGGCGCGCACGCTAGCTTTTTTATTTTACAATTATCAATCGCACTGAACTTTTAAATTTAAAGACCGTTTGCTTTTATTATTATTCTGTGATTTCATTAAGGAGTTTCTTTATTGGGAACACCTGAGTACATGTACATTATTATTTTTGCATGGGAAAAACCATATATATGATTTCTAAAGGGTGTTTTTTATTTTATCCCTTTTTCTCCCCTTATACTTTACTAAAATTGATAAATGAGGTACTTTTAAAGATTAAGTTCTCCGATTGTGATGAATTGTTAATATAGAATGACCCATTGTATTGTTTGTTTAAAAATCAAAGAGAAAATTTGACTCTTGGCTCTAAAGTTCTTTCCCTGGATGAAACAGCACAGTAAAATAGTGTGCACTTTATTAAATGTAAAATTATAGTTCATTACTATAATTTTACATTTGTATTCCTGTACTATTTAGAACGTAAATTGTTAAACCATCATATACAGAAGTTAAGTATAAGAAAGATCGATCATTCCTTTTAGTTCCTTTCCTTTCGTAAAGTCACGGACCAAAAATTCTCTCAGACGTGGTAGTTTTTCCATGATAACATTTCACCCAGAGGATGCTGTTAACAACAGAAGTATAAGAAATCGGGAATTGCTCGGAACGGGGATTTAGAAAATGTTTATTGTGGGACTGCTGTTTTTCTTAAAATAGTTTCGAGGTCAATGTCTTGTCTGATATAAATGGCCGAATATTCTTTTCAACTTTATTCGCCTCTATCTATTTACTAGAATGTTAATAACCTACTGAGTGAACTTTTTTTTGGTTGAATCTGTAATGTTTCAGATGCTCTAAAATTTCGAAATAGTACTGTTTACCGATGAGTCTTTACAAACCAATTTTATATATATATATATATATATATATATATATATATATATATATATATATATATATGTATGTATATATATATATATGTGTGTGTGTGTTTATGTGTGTGTTAGTGTTATTCCAAACAAGGAAATGCTCATTTATATTAAGTAAGACAAGGATAGCGATTTTGATAAAGCATTACTGAGTTTAAGTGAACATATACGAGTATTTACACAAAGTTGTCGTGTAAACCTTAGTACTATCATTTATATACTCCATTATCTGATAGAGTTCTTACTAAGATTATACAGAACTTGGATTTATTTCATACTTTTTTAATTTCTCTTCCTGAAACTTTCTATTACAGCAACCTTTGCGTGTTTCTGATTGTTGTCAAGAGTGTGTAAAGTCATAACAACTGTCAACTAAATGAATTGTTAATTTAGTTTACAAATTTTATGTCATCACTTATCTGACGCCTTTGCATTTCTTTTAACATACCTAAAACCTGTTTAGAGTGTCATGCATTTCCACTGACTTCGAAATTTTCTTTAATTGTATTTGCAAATTCTGACCTTTTATTGTCCACGGCTTCTTAATATTTACCCCCAGCTTTCATTACACTACTTACGATAAATTTGAATATTCGCAATTGTCTTGACAATTGGTGTTGATTGCAACGTGGGAATGATCTTTGATAAACTCATTGTTTGTATGGTGTTATCTGAGAGCAGAGGCAAAAATTGCCTCGGAAAACAGTTTTGTAACAACAAACCCTGGAGGCGAAGAAATCCTTGTTTGTTCTGAAAACGTTTTCTTGATTGTAAACAAAGGAATGAGACTCTGAAACTTCTTTATCACTTCTACATTATCTAATTCTATTAAATGTATTATGACCCGTGATGTAACTTCCTTATTCTTCTGATTATTTGGAACTTTCCTATTATTGATTACACTTGAGTTTGATATATAATCTGACATTACTGGGCTATTTACTCGATATTAAAATATAATTATTACCCTCCATTTTCATGCTCATTTTATGTTTTATTTCGTTAAAAGAACTACTGGAATCTCAGTTTCATAATACTTAAGTATCAGTATTCTAAAATAGTCTGTAATTCTGCAAAATAGTCGAATTATTTTGTTGGTGGAATACATAATATATCGTTATTATTTCGTTTTATTAAATGCATTATGACCCATGATTTAACTTCCTTATTCCTATGATTATTTGAAACACGATCTTCATTGTATTATACTTCGATTTTGTATATAGTCTGACATTACTGGGCTTATTTACGCTGTAATAAAATAAAATTATTACCCTGCATTTTGATGCTAATTGCATGTTTTCATTTCGGATTTCTATTTTTACTTTGAACTGTTGGAAACTCTTTCAGAATAGTGAAGTATCAATAATCCAGAATAGTTTGTAATTCTGCAAAATTGAGGAATTATTTTGTTTGTGGAATGCATATATCTTTATTATCTCCTGTTATTAATTATTATTATGACCCATGATCTAACTTTTTTATTCCTGTGATTATTTGAAACACTATCTCCATTGTATTATACTTGCATTTTCTATGTAGTCTGACATTACTGGGCTTATTTACACTGTCCAAAAATATAATTCTGTGTATCGGAGGTCAAAGACACTAAGTCACATTTATTAAATTTTATAGGAGAGCTCATTGAAATCCTTTTATGTTAAGATAATAACTGAATCATAATCCGATATTAAATATAAAGTAAGTTTAATTGGGAAGCACAACACAGTACTACATCGATACATGCTCATATATCAACTAACTACAATGTTGCCAAAACGCATGCAATAAGAAAGGATACAAAAACAGTTACAGTTACATCAAAACATACACTAAAGGAAAATGTGATTACTTACAACACTTTAGTGCTCTTTAACTCGATACAATGATACGTGGTGCCGTTTTCAACTGGCAAGATCTCTTCTATATATATATATATATATATATATATATATATATATATATATATATATATATATATATATATATATATATATATATGTATATATGTATATATATATATATATATATATATATATATATATATATATATTCGTGTTAAAGCTTTGCACAAACTGAAATTTATCAAAAAAATATGAAAGAATATAGTTAAACAATCTACTTTTAAAAAATGGACTTTGTGTCCTTTACCTCGGACACACAGAATTAATACTATGCATTTTGATGCCAATTTCATGTTTGGAATTCTGATTTCTGTTTCGTTACATTGAACTAAGGATAGTTTGGAATTCTGATTTCTGTTACATTCCATTAAAGCATTAATATTAAATAATTTAATGGAAACTCAGTTTCAGAATAGTGTATTATCAGTATTATAAAATAGTTTGTAATTCTTAAAAATAGATGAATTATTGTGTTTGTGGAATGTATATATCGTTATTATTTCATTTTATAAAATGTATTATGACCCATGATCTAACTTCCTTATTTCTCTTATTATTTTGAACATGATCTCCATTGGTTATACTTGTGTTTTGTATATAATCAGACAATACGCTTTACGCTGTCTTAAAATATAATTATTTCCTTGCATTTTGGTGTTCTTTCATCTTTGGAATTCTGATTTCTATTTCGTCATTTTGCGCTCTTGTATACTCAGTTTCATTTTAGTTTGGTATTAATAATTTGTAATTCTTAAAAATTAATAAATGCATTTTGTATTTTGAGATATACATATACTGTTTCGTTTCATATATTTTTCATGAGTGAGTTTCTTTGTTGAATCAACATCTAAATACTTAGATGTTGATTGATGTTAGAGGTATTTGGAAATACGAAATTTTGCTTTTTCATCAGTGAAGTTATGTATATTAAATGCTTTAATGTAAAATTAAGTGTCACTGACATTTAAATATTATTATGCGTGAATATCAGAACTCAGCCCCATGTATTTATTTCTTAATTGTAGGAATTCAACACATTAATAATTACTAACCTAGGTGCTAAACTAATTTCTGAAAATTTAACCCTGTGTCACCTACCCCTTGTTGCCTTTATCATTTAATGCTGATTTATGACACACATTAAAAATCCATTAACGATTAATCAGACCTTGATTTTTAAAATATGCACGAACTAATCAGTCTTTTCTAGCCGATTAAATCAAAAGTGTTGGAATAACTCTGAATTATACAAAGTATAAGGGGGGTTCTAAGCGTACATTTGTCTATATTTAGTCTAACTTTAAAAATCAAATATTTCCATCTCAGGGAAAGTTAATTCAAAATATTATCCAAAAGGTATTTATCATTAATTCTTCATTGAATTATTATACTATAAATGTTTAGTCATTATTTCTTAGCAGTATTATTACAACTCGGCAATTACACTGCTGCCCACTGTAAATGCAACACCCTGAAGGAAACATGCACATAACATAAAATTTACAACATGCATTAGCGGAGGTGAGATATGCAAATGATTAGAATTTCAGCGCAGACGCACATCACGCGCGCCTGTGGCGTCACTTCAAAGCGCTATTTAAGGCTTGGAGATTTCGACGATTTCAAGTTCGGCAACTGTGTTTTTCTTGCGGTTTTTACAAAAAAACGATCAATTATGCCTCGTCGAAAACAGCGATCATCTTTTGATCAAGTATCCGAGTTCGACAGAGGAAGGATAGTGGCCTACCGAGATTGTGGATTACCTTTCAGGGAAATCGGTAGTCGTGTTGGACGAAACCAAACAACTGTAATGCGGATATGTGATCGTTGGATGCAGGAGGGTACGACCGAATGGCGTGTTCGATCGCATCCACCTCAGCGCACCATTTCACGTGATAACAGGCAAATTGTGCGCATGGCAGTGACGGATCGCTCAGTCACATCACGAACCATAGCACACCACATGCAGTCTGTAACGCATCATCAAGTGTCTGTGCGTACCATTCGACGCCGTTTACAGCAGAGTGGTCTGTCCGCAAGACGTCCTTGCTTTGTCTACCCTTGACGCAGAACCACAGACGTCTCCGCCACCAATGGTGCAATGACAGAAGTATGTGGACGGCAGAATGGAATGAAATTGTCTTTACTGACGGGTCACGCTTCTGTCTGCAACACCACGATGGTCGCATTCGAGTCTGGAGACACCGTGAAGAGAGGATGCTGAACAGCTGCGTTATGCACCGCCACACTGGTCCTGCACCGGGTATTATGGTATGGGGCTGTATTGGATATCACTCTCGCACACCTCTAGTACGCATTGCCGGTACTGTAAACAGCCAGCGCTACATCTCCGAGGTGTTGGAGCCAGTTGTCCTTCCTTACCTTCAGGGCTTGCCCACAGCCATATTTCAACAGGATAATACGCGACCAGACGCGGCACGCATTGTCCAACGGTTATTCGTCAATCGCCAAATTGAATTGCTTCCTTGGCCGCCTCGCTCTCCGGATTTGTCGCCGATAGAAAACACGTGGTCCATGGTTGCTCTACGATTGACCCAGATTCTATCCCCAGCTGCCACAGCAGATCAACTTTGGCAACGTGTGGAAGCTGCTTAGTCTGCTCTACCCCAAGAACTCATCCAAAGTCTCTTTGAATCAATGCCGATGCGTGTGGCAGCGGTGATCTCCAACAATGGCGGCTACTCTGGCTACTGATTTTGGCAGGAACCACACTTCACAGAAGTCTATAAATTTAATTATTTGATACTTGGTCAACATGTTATCTACAAAATAAATTTTGTTGTGATATCTCTTGTCTTTCTTGGTGTTGCAATTTGGGTGACCAGCAGTGTAAATCTTTATGTACTTTAAAATTTTTTCATACTATTTACGTTTGATTATTATACGCCATGAACAACTGTATTTTTAATGAATGCACATAATCTACATTGTGTCTAATATCAAAACCATCAAATATTTCCATTTCAGTGCAAGTTAATTCAAAATGTTTCTCAAAATATTTAATCATCACTTCTTAAGTGGATTATTATTTAATAAGTGCTTAATCATTACTTCTTGGTCGTATTATTAGATTTCGGCTGTTATATCCCAATACACAAATCCTTTCCAAATGTTATATAGTTTACCATAAAAACTATGAAGTAAATATTAAACTTTATTCAGTTCGGTATTTACTACATTCTTTCATAATTCTAGAAAGTTTTTCTATTTATTGAATTTCATACATTCGATAAAAGAAAATATATTTTTTCATGGTCAGAATTATTTTCAACCTCACACCATTAGAGGTGTCTCCTCAATCTAATATTTCTGTATTAAAATAATGAAATTGATTTTATCTTAATTATTTTTTTTTTATTTCATTGTAATATTAGGTTTAACCCGCGAGCACTCGCACCCAATTTCGAACACGAGAACTCGCGCCGGGTATCTCATACCCGAGTTCATTTCTGCTATTTAATATTAATTAATATTGTTTATATGCAAACCTTACGTATCTAAAAAACATAAAATAATAAATTAAACATTTTTAGTGAATTTTAATAATACTTACATTTTTTATAGACAATTTTTACAAACTATATAATGATGTTCAACACAGAGACAGTTTTCACATTTTTGGCACATAAACTTAGTTTTTCTGTCTTTATTACTTGGGCAAATTTAGCATCGTTTATATTTTGACTTGAGTTTTTTTGCACTAGGCGGTACACTATTAGTGATTTCCAGTTCCATTGAAGTGCTTGAATAAGTTGTTTTTGTTTGAGGCACCATCATATTTAGCATGTTGTTATCGAAGAGAACATTCCATGTATCTACGGGAGAAGCGACATATCTTGAATAAAGTGTATTACCTGGAAGCTTGCTAATTACGTTCCTTGAAGGCTTCCTTACATTTTACCGGTATTTTTTCTTCAGCCATTTTGTAATTTTATCTTTACCAATATAGAATTCGGCTGTTGACAGTGAACTTTTATCTTCGGTTTCTGTCTCAATTTCAGTAGAAGAATCGTGATTCCTACAATATTCTCAATCCTCAGAGGCATCATTATTTTCGGATAAAGGTTCATAATCACTAGAAACAGTCTCTAAAAGGTGTCGCAATTGTTTCATTTCCTCGTTGGATTTAAAAAAGTGCGCCATGATACACTAAACTGACAGAAAAATAGGAAAGATCTGACTGACGCGAGGACTCGCACGGGTATGACATACCCCCCAAAATATTTTTCTCAAAATCTAGTTTTAGAGCAGAAATAGTTTTTACACCGCTGAAAGAATGTGACCTTGAATACAGCTACACGGAATTTCGGCCTAATCCGATCAGAAGAAGATAACAAAAACGTTGAATGAAAATGGATTGGGTATGTCATACCCGGTGCGAGTTCTCGCGGGTTAATATTTTTCTTTAGCATGATGTTTATCGGAAGAACCACTGATATGAAGTCCTTATGGTTTTCGGGTTCAAGTATATTAACGAGAAAAACCTCTTGATCTATTGTGAATTCTTCATCTTTAGTAATAACTTAATGCAAGATACTACTTTCATTTGTTTATTTTTCATCTCTTTCGAACCTTCTGTTTGCAAGCCAAAGGTGGTCAAATAGTTTATTAAGAAAAAAAGATCTGCAGAAACGACCATATTTTACATTATGTTGATAAACCCCTCTACATTTTATAACTTGTCTGGGCAACACGATAGAGTGAGCTAAAATGTGCTGCTCTCTGAAATAAATTTGAGTATATTACAACAAACTGTGACATTTTAGTATACAACTTGTTCAAAAATTATTTCCCGGGATCATTCTCGCTGGCAAATGAAATAAAATGTAAAATTGCAGGTCTCGGAAATCTTATACTTCGACGGTAAATATTTAATATTTCCTTTAATATTTGATTATAATACCGTTTCACCACTTATCTAGGGATACACTTACATAACGGTCAGCAGTCACATTCAATAAATAAACGAAATTGGAACAAATATTTTTATAATTGTACTGTGTAATGAAAACTTTAACGCTAGTTTATTAGATAATTTTATACAACTAGCCGCTGCGCGACCAGCATGGTCGCTTTTAGTTTTATATTTTTTTTGCAAAACAACGTAACTGAAAGTAACATATGTAAGGAATGTTACCATTACCTGTCATCACAAATATATGTTGTAAGGGGTATTCTCTATAAGGCTTATTCTAGAACATCGTGATCAAAAAATGTGAATTTCCATTACCTCAGAAGAGTTAAAGATAAGACTGAGAAACCCAACATCAATGATTTTAAAAATTACACCCCTCTTTGTATGTACTATTTTTTCAAAATTAAGATATCTACACTTTATCATTACAACAAATAAGAAATTGTTGGGGAAAATTTTTAAATATAGTGTTGATTACATCACTCTCTGTATGTATTACTATTCACAATTCAGATATCTACACTTAATCATATCAAATAATAAATTGTTGAGAAAATTTCTTCACTTATAAAATGGAGTAAAAATTCAGCAAGTACTGAAAAAAGTGTAGAAAATTAAATATTACTGGTTGTTTATTTGCTATGCCGGCGACGGTTAAGCCTAACCTCGCGATTATTTATACTCTCTCTTAATGAATTATTTCTTTGCTTTCATTCTTGAGACTGTTCCCAATTTTCACTTGATCGTGCAGCTCGCTTTCGAACATTCCTGATTTCAGTGCGTAAATTCATGTTGACACGCGGTTGCAAATTGCGTAGGGCCGCTAATGTTTACGTCTGGTAGTGGCAGCCGTTGCCATTCGGAGTGTAGAAATATCGTCGAATTTTGTGCCGCATACCTACGCGTTTTATATATATAGATTTTATTTAAATGCTCAATTTAGATTTCACCTCACTTTTCTGTTTAAAATGTTTTTGTTATGTTGTGAATATTTAATGAAAACGGAAAATTCCCTTATCAGTTATTTCTTATGCAAAGAAAGCAAATTTTACCAATTCTATGTGGAATCTAAATCCTAACAATCCTTTATGAAGTGTTCTAACTCTTAAAATACCAATACAGTCCCAATAGAATAATATAAAATAAATTTAACTGCAGCTAACGAGATCTACACATTCAAATTCTAAGAATAATTTCTCTTTTTTAATATTCTAGCATGGGATAAGACTTTAGTGAGGAGAAGTTTGAAATTTACCGGAATAATATGACGATTGTTATTATTTTCACATTAAGTAGGTAAGAAAAAATATTTTTCCAAATAATTGACTCGGAATAAGGCAGAAAAAGCTAATTATTTTATATCGTATATTAGAAGCGAAAAGAAAGTCTTCAAATATTCGCACAGCTTTTTAAAATTAATTACTGTCTATTTCTTCTTTTAGACCGCAATTCATTTGCATTGAAACTACGTTTTTGTTACTAATGTAAAAAATGACGGTTGGGATTGAGCCCGAAACAACCGCAATTTTAATACTTTTTTTTTCCTTCCACTGTGAGTCATCTACAATTGATATTTTTTTGGGGAAGAAAGAATATTTTAATTACTGTTATAAATATTTTGATCATTGTGGCTTTCCAATCCAAAGCTCATCTTTTTTTAATTTTCCAGTCATTTTTTTTCTTCTGCATGCTCTTTATGATTATGCATAGGAGAAAAAAAAAGGAGAAAGAACTAGTCATTTTAATAGTAAGAGAAAGTTATTTTTTAATAATTTTTTTGAAGATTTATCGCGTCTCCGTTTTAATTAAGTATGGTAAAATAATTGTAATGCTATATAATTTATTTTTTGAGCTTATAATGTGGGCTTCTTTATTCAGTTTAATTGCGTTTTAATGTTTTGAGGTTAATATTGATTGGTGTTAATGAGGTTAAAGAGGCTGACAAGAGGCATTTCGCTTTTGTGGTATTTAAGGGGACAAGGGAGTTCAATCTCAAATTTTCAATTCTTAATTTTTAACTCTATATACGAAATGAGAATAATTTGTATCCTTTTTCGCTACTTTAAGAACCCTCAAAATTCAAAATAATGCTGTTTTGACAGAATAATGCCCGTTTTTCAAAATAAAAATTTTAAAATGCTGGCGTTTTTCAAAATTCTCCATGTGCATTAAAAATCATTTAAAAACCTTAAATTTCTTAATATAAGTTTACCGAAAATATATAAACATTATTGTGCATTGATTTTTTTTAATTAATCTAAAGCCATAAATAATATATAATTTTTTATCTGCCTTTTATTTTTTTATGTGTTTGCATGTTTTTTCTTTATTTCATGGCCTATAAATATGAAAAATATTTGCGGTTTTAAGGAATTTTCCCCAGTTTCGTGACAGAAACTTCAATTAACAATCCTGAGAAATTTGGAAGAAATTAAAAGAAAATGAACTCGGGGGAATATTTTGAAAAATTCCAGCATTTTTTAATAATTTTTGGAAAAACGTGTCTTATTTTTCTATAAAATATTTCTTCGGGAATTTTAACTGTCTTTAAAGTAGTAGAAAATAATATTAATAATTCACATTAGGTATATAGAGTAAAATATTGAAAATTTAAAAAAAAATGAAGGTTCCTTGTCTCCTTTAGCTATTTTTCTGAGTGTGAGGTCAAACGTATAAGTCAGTGGATCTTAATATAGGGGGCGCGCCGACTTTGAAAGGCGTGAGGGATAATCATTGGTGGGACGGATATCAAAAATGATTTATTTACTTATTTACTAATGCGGACGCACTTGTCCTAAGACATTCGTATTGTACCCCGTGAAAATTGTTGACTACTTTCTACCAGGGAGCACCATGCAGGTGAATCAATATTGTTCCCTTGATTTACCTCAATTTTGGTCGAGGAACTCCAAGTCTGGAAGTTTCGCACCTTGCCCATTGACCTCGTGGAAGGTCTTAGTAAAAAAATTACGTATAACGTATATTTTTATATATGTACTAGCTGAAAACCCGTACTTCGCAACGAAGTACATTAAAATTAAATACAACGGTCAATGTATGCAATTAATGCCAAAAATATGTATAAATATATTTATAATACATACAACGATCAATGTATGCAATTGATGTAGAAAAAACGAAAAAATATATTTATAAAAAATCATAATGGATATTTTTATAGATAAAATAATGTAGAAGAAAATATTCAAATTAAATCTAATAGAACATACTAAATAATATAGTACAGTTAATATAGTACAGTTTGAGGAACATATCTTTTATTGTATTTTAATATTTTTATTGGATAATTTCCAATCGTATGGTGGATTAGCGAGAAAAAAAATATTCTTTTGTCTATTTCATTGTTTTGCATGTGACGATAAATTGATTTAAAGTACCAGAAAAAGAAATCACGTGATCAGCATTTAATAAATTAAATTCAAAAAATTAATTTTAAACATTCACCAAAAATCAGAAAATGGAGGTAAAGATTTGAAAAAGATTTCATTTTAAAGGAATTGTTATGATCTTTCTCGTGATATAAATTTTATAACCCTCAAATTATTATTTTAAATGTAAACTTAAAAAAAGTTACTAAAACAGCTTAAAAAATTAATTTTAAAAAATCTAAGAAGGATTTTTTTTCATAAATCTTTCTTAGTGCACCCCTACACTATAAGGAGTATCACCATGCAAAATTTCAGGCCATTAGGTCCAGTGGTTTGGTTTGCGTGTTGTCAATCACTCAGTCAGTCAGTTACGGAACTGTTTTATATATATAGATAACGTAATGTATAACGTATTTTAATAGCGTTATTTACGTTTTTCTAGACCTCCAGAAAGGGTGGAGGACGTAGGGTCTGAATATCATATAAAAAGGGGGGGGGTAGACATAAAAAGGATGAGAATGGTATAAATGAAGGCCTTATTTGAATAGTGGTCCAACTCCATTCTTGTTCATTTTGAGCTACAGAGCCTTAAATTCGAAGGAGTGCTCAGAAATGATTGCTGAAGTCTGATATGTAATGATCTCTGTTGGCAGCAGAAATCAGCTAGAGCTGTACCAGTTTGAAAATAAGATAGAAATGACTTGTATGAACATGAAAGTGAGGTTAACTCCATTTTTTTAAAAAGGGGAGTTGGACCACTATTCAAATAAGGCCTTCAAATAATCATTGTTTTTCTGGTTCCCAAACAAAACATTATGTAATTATAGTACCATTCTTAGTATACGCAAAACAAAGGACAATAAGACCATTATTAAAAGCTCGTATCTTTGTTAGGTGTTTTGTTTGTTAGTTTTCTGTGAATTTTTAATGTATGAAAGCAAGTAGACAAATCTTCGTCGTTTTTATGATTTTATATCTGCTTATGAACTTAATTCCTTGAAGTGAGAACATGAACTCAAAGTAATTATACTTATCATTAAAGTGAAATAATTGATAGTATCTTATAATTAAATGTTTATGACAGGGAGAAGTTCTGTCTCAAAGCTTGAAATTCCATTAAAAATTAAAATGTGAATCTTCGTCGTTACGAATATTTTATAATAATTACCTTCATGCAATGAAAGCATCTGAGCGATACTTTCGTGGTAAAATTGAATGATTTTAGAACACAAGGGATGTTTTATTCTGAAAATTTAAGTAGATATTTATAATTAAACTTGCTTTAAGGATTCCGTAATGCTAATTATGCATCAATGAAGAGCTACATTTTATGAAAATATTACAACAATGTTAAAAATAATGTGAATAAAACTGCAAGTGCTATTTTCAAATTTGTCATAAAATGTCGTCTTATAAATTAGATAAACTGCATACGATACAATAACCGCATTTAAGGGGAATCATGAGAGTTAGGATTCTACTATTATTCAGTAACTAGTCGTGCAAGGGAGAAATAGCAGTCTGTCCCGATGACGATATTTTGGGATTGTCAAATTTTCATTTATCTCCATGTTTTAATGTACGAACTTGAAGAAAACATGAATCCACATAGCTAACATATTTTGTTTGTCTTGTCCTTCCTTAAAAAAAGGAAAAAAATGTATTTCATAGATCAGTCACATTATAAATGGGTATATCTTACAAGGCTTCGCTCTCTCTCTCTCTCTCTCTCTCTCTCTCTCTCTCTCTCTATATATATATATATATATATATATATATATATATATATATATATATATATATATATATATATATATATATATATATATATATATATATATATATATATATATATAGAGAGAGAGAGAGAGAGAGAGAGACAGAGAGAGAGAGAGACAGAGAGAGAGAAAGAGAGTAATTTCTAACCTTTCGAAAACAATGGAACTGTAAATAAAAAATTTTTTAAACTTCGTTCGAATAACTTTACCCTTGTTTGGCCTCAAAATTTTACGGACAGCATCCTTGAAACTGTAAATATAAATACGTGTAATTTATAATTTTATTGTTCTCCTTAACATCCTGAAAAACGCTGAGCGAGAAAAAAAAGTCGCATCGGACTAATTCAAAAGATTTTCACCTTGGCCGGAAATTTATAGATTATATTCAAGTAGGTTGTTTGGAAGACTATCACAAGATTTGTTTAACGCTTAACTATTTACATAACATGTAGTTGAAAATCGAGTATTATCTGTATGGATGTAGACCTCAGGCGTCCCAGACAAAACAAAAGGGAGTGAATGCACCGCTTGGAATCGTGCCAACGGTCTAGCCAATACAAATGTATTTCAGGCGGCGCTCGCGAGTCTCACTGAAGTAGTATAGAATGATAAACAAGTTCTCTCTTGGCGTAACATTTATATTAGAACAGCTATTCTTTCCACATTATCTACTGGTACAGTTTTTATGCGTTAGTTAATTATACTAAACTTTAAAGTATTCATCAGAATTTAAACGCTTAATATAATTGAATCACTCGAAGCTATATATACACACACACACACATGTATATATATATATTTATATGTATACAGGTGGTTATCAAAATAATGGAAACACCTATTAATGTCCGTGGTGTTTATGAATGAGCTTCGCATTCCTCAGAAAACAAGTCTGGCCACCGGTATTATTCTATTGTCAGGTAGCAGTAACGAAGCTAAGAGCATCGTGATTTTGGGGGTAACAGCATGGAATGTCAAAACTTGCAGACCTTCCGAAAAGGGAAAATTGTTTGAACACGTTTAAATTGGAGTATCTGTTACTGCAATCCCCAGATAATCGGTGTTTTTCATGCTATGGTATCGAAAGTCATGATAGCATACAGAGTGCAAGGAAAAACACCCTTTTCCAAACAGAATAGTGGATGAAAGGGAGAGCTGAATGAAAGAAACGAACGAGGTATTGAAGCGGATTGTGACGTTTAAAAAGAAAACAACTGCAACTAAAATGACCGAAGAGCGCAATCTGCATCTGCATATTCTGGTATCAGCCATCAGAGGTAGAAGAGAACTTCACAAACAAAGCATTTACGGAAAAGTAGCTATTCCCAAACCACTCGTAATAGATGCCAATACAAAGTATCGTCCACAAAGTTGCCACGAGCGCAAATACAAGTCGAATAATATGTCGAAAAACGGCATTTTGTCCGACGAATTATTGTTCACATTGTTCCTCGTAACAGGACGTGCGAATGTCTGGAGAACACCTACACAAGCGTAAGATTCTGGCTATCTCATCTCAACTGTCAATGATGGAGATAGATCTGTGAGGATTTGGGATGGCATCTCATGGTTTTCTTCAGGCCCTATTGCAATCCTAAAAGGAAGATTGAATTGGAAGGACTATTTCGAAATTTTAACACACTAGTCCATCATATGGTACAAACATTGTTTCTTGCCGGTGAGGGTGTTCTCCAGGATGATAATACAGCTAAATCTATACTAGTATAATACATACAGCTATAATACAGTATAATACATACAGCTAAATCTATCAAATATTGGTTTGAAAAACATGAAAAAGAAGTCATATATCTTATCTTGCCCTGCACAATCCCCCCCAACTATATATCATCGAACCACTGTGATCTGTATAAGCGGATAGAGCTAGGTATCGCTATCCATCACAGCATCTCTACAGGAACTTTCATGATTTATCCATGGAGAATGGTATAATATATTATTAACCACTATTTATGACTTGTAATCCGATTCCAAGGCTAATCAGGTGGTATTACATGTAAAAGGTGATTGTGTGCCGTATTAATAAAGGTTTTCATAATGTTTTTCAGTGTTTCCATTATTTTGATAACCACCTGTATATATATATATATCTAATATATAAAAATGAATGTTTGTATCTCTGTAATTGTATAGAAATCCACAGTTTAGGAGCAACGATCGTGAAATTTTACATACAGGCGTCTTTAAAAACAGCCGAGGGTCTGAAGAACTTCAAAAATCGAAATTAATTACCGTTGATTTTTAATTAATAAAAAACCAAGAATTTTGAAACTAAATGTAAGCTGTTACACTTTGTGGAATCACCCCTCTGAATATGGCGTCCGCGTTAGGGTTAGCTGGCAAACAGCGAGCGAAAAGATAAAAATAAATAAAATCAAAAAGTTTCAAGTTATATATTAAACCAGAATAATAAATGAAAATAATAATCTTTCAAGTCAGATTTTATACTCTAAAATAAATCGGATCCAACGGCATATTGACACTACCACACGCGATGGAAAATTCGAATCAACCACGCTAAGTGTCACGAGATCTTTTTTAATCGCTACTACAACCCCCCCTAGCTTATGTCTTTGTGTCTATTGAAGAGTTGAAGACTAAGCTTCTATCCTGCTAACTTATTTCTGACTTAAAACTCCTCTCACTCCATAAATACATGTATATTCACAAACCCATAGCAACTTTCCAGTAAACTTAGTCAAATATTTTCCTCTTTACGCAACAAAGTAGCATGTCATTGTGGCGCATTCAGTAAAAGCGTTCATTTACCACGCTACACGCCGCGGGTTCAAATACGGATCGTTCACATTTTGCTAAACCTGTATTTTCAGCTTTTTTATAGAGGCTTTTTTATTTCACCTTTCATTTTATTATTTTTTAAATTATTATTATTATTATTATTATTTATTTATTATTTTTTAAATTATTTTTATTTTATTTTATTATTTTTAAAAATTATTAATAATATGAAAAAAAAATAAAAAAAAAATAATGTGTATAACATTTCGTATACTTTTTTTTCTATGTTATTTATACTGTGTTTAGCTTTTTAATGGATTTTGGTAGGTTTATTATAAATTTATATATTTTATGTTTTAATTTTCAGGATTTTTTGTCCAATGATAAAGGCTAAATCTTTTCTATGTTATTTATACTGTATTTAGTTTTTAAATTGATTTTGGTTAACAAACATTCGACAATTTGACATTTTTACTTTTCAGCTTTACTTTTCAAAATTCTTTACTTTCCTAAAGACAATTTGACATTTTTCCTTTTCAGCTTTTAGTGGTTTATTATAAATGTATATATTTTATGCTTTACTTTTCAGGGTTTTTTTGCTCCAATGATGAAACGCTAAATCTAGCTGAATTCTGAAGAAATTATTGTAAATTTATGGTTTTTTATGTTGGGTTTTCTTTTTATTCATGCGTATAACATTTGACATGCTTTTTATTCTATGTTATTTATACTGTACTTAGTTTTTAAATTGATTTTGGTTAACAAACATTCTTAAAATCCCGGGCAACGCCGGATAAATTATCACCTGTGTAGGTTGATAATTTATAAATTTTAAAACTGTTACCACATGTATATTTACAGATCCACAAGAACTTTCCAATATTTTTAATTAATAAATAACCAACAACTTTTTCTCGATTCACAGGTGTTCAGTAGATGGCGCCACTATTTTAAACTTTTAGTATTCTAACCATAAGACAAAAAAATATATATTTTTTTAAAAATCGTAAGGGATATTTTTATAGACAAAATAATGTAGAAGAAAATATTGAAATTAAATCTAATAGGACATACTAAAGAATATAGTACAGTTTGAGGAACATATCTTTTACTGTATTTTAATATTTTTTGGATAATGTCCAATCGTTTGCCGCATTAGCAAGAAAAAAAATTTTTTTTGTCTATTTCGTTGTTACGTGACGATAAATTTATTTAAAGTACCAGATAAAGATCACATGATCAGCGTTTAATAAATTAAATTGTAAAGATTAATCTTTAAAAATTCACCAAAAATTAGAAAATGGAGGTAAAGATTCGAAAAGAATTTCATTTTAAAGGAATTTTTATGATCTTTTTCGTGATATAAATTTTACAACCGTCAAATTATTATTTTAAATGCAAACTTGAAAAAAGTTACAAAAACAGATTAAAAATTTAATTTAAAAAAATCTAAGAAATTTTTTTCAAAAATCTTTATTAGTGCACCCCTACATTATAAGAAGAATCGCCATGCAAAATTTCAGTCCTTTAGATTCAGCGGTTTGGTCTGTACTTTGTATGTCAGTCAGTCAATCAGTCAGTTAGTCAGTTACGGAACTGTTTTATATATATAGATTTTTATTATTATTTTTATATCGTAACGTTTACTTCATGCGTACACATTATTTTCCTATGCTTATTTCTATTATCTTTATAATAAGCGTAATTTTTATGATTTTAAACAACAATCGTTTTTAACTGGCATTCAATTGGCTGTTAAAACTTTATATTTACACCCTATTTAAAAGAAGTAGGGTGTAAATTGTAGGGTGGAAAGTTGGTAAAATCAAAATTTTGTGCAATGTATTTAATTTCTCGAATAAAAGTAGTTTTTTTCTAAAAATTAATTTATTTCGCTTGAAAAGCTAAATATTTTATGCACGCGGTTTATATTATTATTACTATCTTTATATCGTAACGTTAACTTCATGCGCGAGCATTATTTTTTTAGGCTTTTTTTATTATTATCTTTATAATAGCTTTATTTTCATATGGTTTTAAACAACTATCGTTTTTATTCATATTATGTTGGTTTTTTATTAATTAAAAATTAAGGGTAATTAATTTTGATTCCGGAAGTTCTTATCTTTATTTTCATATGCTTTTTCATTTACGAATTATTCAAATGTTGGTTAAAAAACTTTTGCGTAATTTATATATTTGTGTGTGTTTAATTATTGAAATTAATAAATTTATATTTCTGGAGAGGATGTTTCAGTTTTTAGTGGTACTATGATGAAAGGCTGAATATACCAAAATTCTGAGGAGTTTATTATGGAGAGAAAAGGAATTTAATATGTAGAGGATGTTTATAGGAGTTAAATGTGGAGAGGAGTTGAATGGTTTGCAGCCCTCAATCAAACACTTCATTTTTTAAGAGGCAACGCTGCAGTCATATCATTGTTCTATTGGAAATTTCTGCTGAACCTGTAATTGCAGCTTCTTTTTTTTACCCCAATGATGAAATGCTGATTCTAGCTGAATTCTGAGGAGTTTATTATAAATTTATATATTTATAGATTTCACAAGGATTTTTTCTGTTATTTATACTGTGCTTAGTTTTAAATTAATTTTGGTTAACAAACATTAGAGAATTTGACATTTTTACTTTTCAGATTTTAGTATTACAATGATGAAAGGCTGAAAATCTGAGACGTGTATAACATTTCACATATATTTTTTATGTTATTTATACTATGTTAATTTTTAAATTGATTTTGGTTAACAACAAACATTCTTAAAATCCCGGGCATCGCCGGGTACTTCAGCTAGTATATATATATATATATATATATATATATATATATATATACACACACATATATATATATATGTATATATATATATATATATATATATATATATATATATATATATGTATATATATATATATATATATATATATATATATATATATATATATATATATATATATATATATATATGTAGATGTCGAACTCGCTTTCTCCACGCCCAATATTAACGCTATCATCTAATTACTTAGCAGTCGACGATGGTCCGGTGGCGAGGCAATCTGTAGAATCCAAACTCAAATACAGTGACAGCAACTCCAGTACTAATTAAGAATATTTATTAAATTTCTTTACGACACTCAGCTCCATAACGCTTATTTAAAACCCAACCCAATTTAAAATTCTTGCGCCCAAGGCATCACGTCTGTTCCCTTTCTAAAAATCCATGGATCTAAAGAATTAAACCCCTTTGTTCCCCAGCTTTTAATTAACTACGCATGCTCAACTGACGCGTTATGACGCTCATTATTTATTCGTGACATCACACAGACTTTTCTACCGTGTTCTATCGATGACGGCGTAAGATTGTTTCTTAGCGCGAAGCCCAATGCTATGATTCTATTTTAAGATTCCCTGGTGTATCTTCGAAAATCGAATCAAGTCCAAACCTTAAATCTATTTTCACCGCGATACATTTATTCCCATTATTTGAGATCTCCCAGTCTTAAATTGATAATTTTTATTTCTTCCTAAACAAAAACCCCGTTTTAAGTTCACGCGATTTCTCCTCCCCATATTTAAGCATTACAACTTTCCCTCCCCCGTCCCCCTGAAGGCGTGCATTCAAAGAGCCGTTAACTCTCTGCAGCAAGTCTCCAAAAGAGAAAACTAAAATTAAATTCAAAACCTAAATGACTATTAATCGAAAAGTATTCTGAGTAGGGCTGCAGTACCTAGTCAACAAAATTAAATATTAAACTTGACAACTGAAAATTTACCCTAATTATCTTGAGTCAACTAATTTAAAAATAACTAAAATTAATATTCTTACTTACTAAATTCGTGCACCTAACCCCATGGAGCTGAGAAAATTACATTTTACAACATAGTCTCCAGTCGAGCCAGAAATTGACACAAATTGACTTAAAATTATTACAATCAACATATCAAAATTAACTATAAAAGAATATTATACTACCATATTATCAATAAAACACCAAAATAAAATTTAATTAACACAAAATATGACTTGAAATTGCAAGAACATGATATTCAAAATGTTCCTGTGAACACCCTCATCATAACTCATAGCTCAAGAAATATAAAATTTGTGCCTAAGCACCTTGAGTCCGTTACCTAAAAGAAAAATGCTGAGTCCTGACTTTAAAATACAGAAAAGTTCAGAGTTCTTCAATGCACAATGTTTTTATACAAAAATTCAGTGGTGTCACAAAACTTCAAACAAAGTAAATTTTATTTAGTACAATATTATTAAATTTTAAAAACCCTTCCTAAGATGTCTGTTCTGGTGGCAACACTCCAAAACATCACTGGGAGTTGTACAAAGAGCATCGGGGATACCTGATTCCTAAAAAATAGCTTCAAATTTTATACAAAAGAAATCAATTGTGAAAATAATAGTTATACACATTTTAAATTTCTTCAATATTTCAAAACCTTCTCGTTTTCACTATGATGTACAATTTATTTATACCCAAACTCTATAAACCAAGAAAGCATGTTTACACACTCATGCTTATTCGAAATTTCGCAGGGAGACAGAACTCCAAAATCATTAAAAAAATAAGTGTTAATCAAGTGCACAAAAAGAAGAAGAATATTAAATCACTAATATTAAAATACTCAATAAACAATGTAAAAAGGACCAACTTTAAATGATTTTACTCAAAAATACACAATAATTATCAATATTAATAAAGCAACTAAATCATAGAGGTATGAAATTAACTTTCATTTTAAACACTTTCCTGCTCATTATAATATCATAGACTTTTCATATTCATTCCAAAACCAAATTTAATACTCTTACTTGAGTATGAAGAAAACATGTCAGAACTCATGTCTTGTTCGACTCAATTCACTAGTTGATAAAATATGTCAACATTATTCGCATTTTACTCAAAAAACTTACAATTTTACTAATTTCAAAATTAAAACCCCATACCTTACACCTCTACCATTGCAAATTAAATTCCCTACCTCACAAAACATCACATATGAAATAAATTTATATCAATAGAATAAAAATACACTTATGAAACTCTGTCTAAATTATATCAATTATTATACAGTCTTTAGTACTCATATTCAATGTATTGAAAACAAAAACACATATTATTAAATCAATAAACTTCAAAAATATTTACAAAATTTTAACGAGACTGCCAACAGAAACAAAACCAAAATGCACAATTTAACTTTAATATGTTCTAAAATTTTCCAATAATTATGCCAAAACTCATAAATTTCCAAAACATAATGAAATTACAATTTTCAAAATTTTACCAATGTTTATTATAAATACTCTGTTTATTATAATACTTTACCCCGAACAATATGGGGCTTCCCCCCCCCCCCGTCACTGACTGAAAACGAAACAAGGTTGATTAATCCCCAGAAAACAATTTTCAAAATGTACTTAATCCATTTAACAACATTAAAATTTTCATTTCTTATTACAAATAGTTTCAAATGGTGTCAGAAAATTTATTATTCAATTTAAAAATTGTCACCAAATTTTCCAAAATTTTACACAGAAAATCCACAGTTTTACGCATAATAGTTACTAATAGCAATTTTAATCAGAACCATTTCAGTTTTAAAAATTTCAATTCTTTAACTTCAACTTTTACAATTGCAAATTTAACCATTTGAATAATTTATCATACTTATCATTTTTAACAACATCTCCTCAAAACAATGTTATTAATTTATTTTGTAAATTTGGATCAAAATCGCTTACCTTGATAATTTTATCCCAATTTAACTTATTTTAAAAATTTTACCTATTGCTATTTGTAGAATGCACAACGATTTATCTTCTTAAAATTCTTTGATTCTGAAAACGCCAGGCAGTCCCAGAGAGCCACTGGTATCTGTCTTGCACACATCTCAAACGCTGGAAAAAATTTGTTGCGAAAAACCTTGTCGAAGTTCCATACGAAAAAAAAAATTCTGATTAGAGAAAGATGGCACAACACTCTCGTTAATGCTGTATGTAGCCATGTCGCCGCTTGACAACAACTCGATATTGAAGAACCCGATTTTGATATGACCAATTTGTTTTTGAAGAATGCTGAATTATTTTAACACTGGGTTTCTTTGCACACAATTTAGACACTCTTGTTAATATATTTTTAAAACGATGAGCAGTATACCCGATTCCCGCAAGTTGGAAAATAATTTTCACCAACCGCACAATTTTAAAGCCAGATGACATCACTGGTTTCAATTTGATTCACAGAATTTCGGTGATCACAGGCCGGTTATATTTTTGTTTAAACGATGAAATTTCCTGGGGTAATCCACGCGACAAAATCAGATCCTGGGCGACTTATGTCGAATTTGGTTTCTTCACGCCCATAATTAACGTTTTCATATAATTACTTGGCAATCGACGATGGTCCGGTGGCAAGGAAAATAGAAACATTCCAGTAATTGCAGCCATCTAAGCTCAAATAGCACAAATACCAGTCGGTACATTTTTTTAAACATATTTATTAAATTTCTTTTAGACTCTAAGCTCTATTAAACGTTTATTTAGACCCCAACCCAATTAATTACGTGCGCCCAAGGGCGACACGTTTATTCCCTTTCTAAAAACCCATGGTTCTGAAGAATTAAACCCCTTTCCTCCCCAGCTTTTAATTAACTACGTATGCTCAACTGACGCGTTATGACGCTCATTATTTATGCGTGACATCACTTAGACTTTTCTACCGTGTTATATCGATGACGGTGCGAGATTGTTTCTTAGCGCGAAGCCCAAGTACCCCAGTCAAAATAGACCCAATTTTGACGAATGGCTAAAAAGAAATATGAAATTTTGAAAATTGGTGGATATGTTTGTTTAGGCATGCTAATGAACATACTAAAAGTCCCCACCGATCACACTTGAGCTTTCGCCGCCATCTTGGAAAATGTGTACACTTTTTTGGTTTTTTGCAAGTAACTTGAGAAATATTGCTTTTTCTAAAAAGTTTGTATACAAAAATTGAAGAGCATTAAATTGTCAACAAAAGCATTATTTACATTTTATTTATAATTCGAACACGAACAAAGATAATTGACTTTGAAAGGAGCGAACTATCACACCTGGGACGCGGATCCGCGGGTCATCCCCATCGCCATGGTCGGTTGACCCCAAATGGCACCAAATGCCCATGTGCACCAAAAGTCTTGCATACTCACGTTTGTCAAACCTCTGCATATCAAAGCTCGAAAGAAAGTTGCAGAAACATCCAATCCATTGTTATCAGGTTGTATTTTGAGACTTGGTGGATTCTATATTTTTATGTCATACTTAGGCTGCATTGGGTACATAATGGCTGGAGGTGGGCTAAAATAAATAATAACTTTGATGTATGCAACTACGTCAGTAGAAAAATATTGCCTGGCCATGCATAGGCTAGAAAAATCTTCGCTAATTTAATTACACAAACAGCTTTAGCAAAAATAATTTTTCAAGCCATGGATATATCCGATTACAAAAGCAATAATCTCCATGAGTTGTTCAGAGATTTTGCTACTGCACTACTATCGCTAGATGCCATAAACGGACATACGCATATACGAGACATCGTATATGAGATTAAAATGAGGATGACTTTGAATGAGTTGAAAGAGAATGGCCCCACTGCAGCCCTCTGGGTTCAGTACTTTGAAATGGTAAACCTTATGAATGCTTGATCCCCGTCAGTTGTACGGTGAAAGTAAACGCTTTCAATATAGTGGTAAACCGGTGTTGTTTTTTCAGAGGATCGCGATTGCTAAAAAAAGCGACATAGACCTAGCATTTTATTTAGAATATGAGTTAGCTCCTTTTCCGTAGTCTCTGTTTAATGAAGTTGGTCTGTGAGAGACAACGACATTAGCCATGTACGACGATTTTAACGTTCCAAACAAAAACCTTAACCTTCCGAACTGCGTCAACATTGTGACAGTGGTTTTCTCCTACACTGTGTAAAATGGGGAACACAATTAACTTGTTCGGCTGCTTGTACAAATTAAGTTAACTATATAAAAAAGCATTATGGTACCAGCTGTATAGTCGTTTTCAATGGCTAATCCAACAGCACTAACAGTACAAAAACATTGAACAAAATATACGGTCAAAATATACTATTGTGAAAAAATCTGTAGACATTAATTTTGATGGAAACATGTGAGTTACTGTTCAACAAGAAGAGTTCCTTTCTATGAAAACAAGAACAGCGAACTGAGCAGCATTCTATCAGCTGAGCTGGAAAACAATGAGATTCGATTCCGACAAAGTAAAGACGACGCCAACATTCTCATTGTAAATACTGCAATTAATGAAGCATGTTCTGATAACAACATCGTTGTAATCATCGGGGAAGATGTTGACCACCTGGTTCTATTAACAGCGCTCACTGCTACAGAAAAAAGACATTTTCCTTGTCAAGCCACGCAAAGGGAAAGCAAAGAAAAAATATATTCATCAAATTAAATACAATCATCGGGACATACCAAAGTATCATTTTTCTCCATGCGTTCAGTGGATGCGATACTACTTCTTCAGCATTCAACAAAGGACAGAAACTTTGTGTAAAAATGTTCCAAAGTAAAGATATGGAACACAACGTGACAGTAGTTAATAAATGCAATTCGTCGCACAATAATGTTGCTCTAGTAGGAGAATGCTTTTTCCTGATCTGGTATGGAGCACATTCCAGTGAACAGTCCCTAAATAAGTTTAGGTACAAATGCTTCGCAAACTTTGCCCCTTAAATAAAACCATATATTTCGTTTTTTCCCTCAACTGAAGAGGAAGCCAGGCAACAATAATTATTGTAATGCTATATAATTGTAATGTACCAAGTGCAGAAGTGGTTTGGGAATGAGTTGAAACCTGAAGTGTGGGGCTGGAAACGTCAAGAGAAAACCCTCGTGCCCATCACAACTATGGATACAGTGGTTTCCGATTCAGTTTTAAGCATAGTGTTTTGCAACTGTAAGACTGACTGGGGAGAAAGATTCTTGTGTAGGAAAGCAGGCATCAACTGCACAACGGCTTGCAATAACTGCAATAGGGTATGTTACAACGACATACCCCATTGCAGTTAAGAATTGAAGTTATTATTGCCCTGTAGATCATGACGATCCAATAACAGGAATTGATGAATGACGTGATGCTAGCTGACCCATAGACGATCTTTTCAAGACTGACGACTCGAACAATCCCGTGCCGAAAAAAGCACGTCAACTATAAAGTAGGTAAGCTTAAAAAATTATACACAATGAAAATACGGTACTGAATATATACAAGTTTATTATATTCGTTAATAAAATTAATAAGGATCAATTATCTACATGCCAAAACACAAAGTCTATTTTCTTGTGAAACGCCTGCAACGAGACTTGGACGCTACCTCCATAATCAACGCGCATTTAATAGTCAATATTTTAGTACTTGTTAGGGTTACGATAAAATATGTTTTAATATTTTTGTACACAATTTAATTTTCTTTAATTTTTGTATTAAACCTTTCTTACACAAAGTTAATATTTCCCAAGTTATTATCAAAAACAGAAAAAAGCCTTCAAAATCTCTAATCAACTCATGGAGATTATTGCTTTTGAAATCGGATATATCCATGGCGTCAAAAATTATTTTTGCTAAAGATGTTTGGTTAAATAAATTAGCTAGGATTTTTCTAGCGTATGCATGGCCAGGCAACATTTCTTCTACTGACATAGTTACGTACATCAAAGTTAGTACTTATTTTAGCCCACCTCCAGGCATTATGTACCCAATGCAGCCTAAGAATGACATAAAAATATACAATCCACCAAGTCTCAAAATACAACCTGATAACAATGGATTGGATGTTACTGCAACTTTCTTTCGAGCTTTGATATGCAGAGGTTTGACAAACGTGAGTATGCAAGAATTTTGGCGCAGATGCATTGGTCATCCCCCCATCGAGATGGGGATGACTCGCGCATCCGCGTCCCAGGTGTGATGGTTCGATCCATTCAAAGTCAATTATCTTTGTTCGTGTTTGACTTATAAATAAAAGGTAAATAATGCTTTTGTTGACAATTTAATGCTCTTCAATTTTTGTATTCAAATTTTTTTTTACATAATATCAATATTTCTCAAGTTACTTGCAAAAAACCAAAAAAGTGTACACATTTTCCAAGATGGCGACAAAAGATCAAGTCTGATCGGTGGGGACTTGTAGTATTTTCAACAGTATATTCAAACAAACATCTCCCGCAATTTTCCAAAATTTCTTATTTTTTTAGGCATAAAACCTATTTTGACTGCTCTAAAGGCTATAATTCTATTTTAAGATTCCCCTCATGTATCTTCGAAAATCGAATTAAGTCCAAACCTTAAAACTATTTTCACCGCGATTCATTTACTCCTATTATTTGAGATCTTCTAGTCTTAAATTGATAATTCTTATTTCTTCCTAAAAAAAACCCGTTTAAAGTTCACGCGATCGCCACCCATATTTAAGCATTATATATATATATATATATATATATATATATATATATATATACAGAGTGTTCTCACACATTTGTATATCGATTTTCACTTTCTCGATTATTTGGCAATTGAAAATAGAAAATGTGTAGTTACAATTGATGAGGATTGGATATATTTATTTGATTGCAATAGGAAAAGATCGATTTTCTACCGGATAAGTGGAGAAAAAGAAACTAAAATGTTGGTTCAAAGGAAACAAGGAATGTTTTGCTAAAGGTTTTATGGTTATTGCTGCATTTTCTTACAACGGAAAACTTAAAATAAGGAGAGAAGAAAAATATGTCAAAATTACCTCGGATTATTATCAGAAATATGTTATAAAACCTACTTTCAAAAAAGACATTCACTTTTCCCAAGTAATCTTCATTGTGTTCAGTTCTATCAGTATAAGACTACCTGCCATACCTCTAAATCTACTGCTATAATTTTACATTGGTATAAGAAATTAAGATAATTTGCAGACTTGATAGATTATCTCTAGAACTACTGTACCGATTTTAATGAAATTTGATGTGTACATACATTCATACAATACAAAACAAATAACCATTCAATAATTGTAATACAATTGCATGACCGTGCGTAACACTCGTTGGAGTCGGAAGGTATGAATCAGTAGTTGCAGAATAAACAAAAAAATGGGTTAATAGATGGGTGAATAGGGAGTATGGGCCCCTCTTACAGATATACCAGTCTCGCAGCGTGCTTTCATACTTGAAATTAGGCAGTTTATTATTTCCTATGGCAATTGGTCCCACTCGTTCAGCAACGCTGTTTTCATTCCCTGGATGGTTCTCGGAGGGGGGTTGCGAATTGCAATTGCTTGCCCAGATCGCCATAATCGACAGAGCGTCCCAGACAGGCTCTATAGGGTTAATATCTGGAGATCTGGCTGGCCAATCCATCCGGTGAATATCCTCAATCTCTAGAAATTAGTCAACCAGAGAGAACGTTATCGGCCATTAAAATGAACTCAGGGCCAACTGCATCCCTGAAAAGACGAACATAGGGTTTCAAGACCTCCTCCCTATACCTCACACCAGTCACAGTACCTCTTTCAAAGACATGGAGAGGTGTGCGGCCATTCAACATGATGCCTGCCCAGACCATTAAACCTCCTCCGCCATAATGGTTGATTTCTCGGATATTGGAGGGTAGGTAGCGGGAACCTTGTTCTCTCCATATGAACGTACGGCGAGGATCGGTGTTTAGGCTGAACCGGGACTCATCAGTGAAGAGAACGTCACCCATTGATCCATACTGCAACCTCTATGCTCTCTGCACCATGATAAACGGTTTCTCATGTTCGTGGAAGTGAGCGATACGCAAACAGCAGGTCTTCTTGCAAACAACCCTCTCTCATGAAGTTGGAAACAGTCACCCTTGTTACACGGGTTCCTGAGGCTGCATACAAGTCACGAGAGAGCTGAGAAGCTGTAGCACTAATGTTACGCCTCGCCATAATCGACAAATGGCGATCTTCTCTGGCCGTCGTGGCTCTTGGACGACCTTGCCCAGGTTTTCTCTCGATGGATTCGGTATCCTGGAACTGTTTCCATAAGTTACACACGACGCTGGGCGTTAAATTGAACTCTCTAAAAATTTGAATTGAGATTGGCCTGCTTCTAGCCTCCCCACAATTTGCCACGTCATTCCATCATCTAAACGTTGGTGGTTACTCATTTGTACTGTTAGAATTTGAAATTAATCGATTGCTGCAAAATTACACCAAGAAATTCGCCAACGTGTGCTAGCAAACGAAATGCGTCTTGACTTACGCGCGCTTATAAAGCCAGTTTCTCTACTGGCTCCGCCTACACACACGTGTAAGCTTACGTATTTGACGTACAAGATTTGCATTTTTGTTTAGAGGCAGTGGTTTTACATTCAGTTCAGTTCTTTTCATGAAATTCGGTAAAATATGCAAATTCTCTTAATTTATTTCACCAGTGTAGAAAAAAATGAGAAATGAAACCTGAATTAAGGCTATTCCATTTAAAAGCATCCCACCCAAATCCCCTGACATGTCTCCTATGGATTACTCTGAATTTCAACTTTAAAAAGAAGCTCTTTTTAAGCGGCATCCAAAAACATTGGATGGGCTCCGGAAGATTATGGTCGAGGAGTGGAATGAAGTAAACCTCGACATTTTAAGAAAAGCTCGTGGAAATCAAGATGTAATATGATACTTCAACAATAGGGCTATCAAATCGAACATATTAAGAAATAAAATTCTTATCTCTGTTCATATATTTCTTTTCCAAAATCGTTACAAATATGTGTGAACACCCTCTGTATCTCTCTCTTTCCCTGTATATATATATATATATATATATATATAATAATAATAAAGGGAGAGCAGATTTTGTATGTGGAGGGTAATCTCCGGAACCACTCAACCTATTTGAAAAATTCTTTCACTGTTTGAAAGGTACATTATTCCAGATGGACAAAGGCCATATATTATGTATATCGAACCAGTAGAAAAAAGTTAGGGGCCTAAATTCTGAGCTGATGATTCACCTTTACAACTTTTTCTTTGTCAGCCATAGTCAAGTAACCATGCCAACACATCAAACGATATTTTCATTTATTATCATATTCCTATGTGATAGCCTATCTCCATAAATATCAATAAAACATTTAACATTGGAATTTTCTTTCTCAATCATAGTCAAGTAACCATAGCAACACATCAAACTACATTTTCATTTATTATCAGTAAAACATTTAATATTTTAAAGATTCAAGTAGAGGAGGTATTGATAAATACAAAAAGGATTTTTTAAATTGGCAACATTTAAGGGTTTATTGAAGAAAATTACGTTTGGATCTACTCTTTTTATTGGACATTTCAGGTAAAAAAAGATTTACAATTTATTGGCTATCAACTGGAAATTTATTGGTATAATATTGCGGAACATTATTTAACTTATAAACTTAATGTTTTAGAATTTATGTACAATTTTATGCAAATTTGCGTAAATAGAACTTTAATTATTGAACTTTATTCAAAAATCAGTGTGTTTCATTGAAACTGTGAAATTTATTGATTATTTCAAATAGGCCTATGTTTGTTCGTTTTTAAGTGAAAAAGTATTGCTTCAATTGAACTGAAATTTTGTATGGATATAGTTGATAGTTCAGATTAAAGCATAGGCATATTATTTTTTGAAAATCAGGCCCCGCAGTTTTTTAATTAATGTTTTAATGATTTTGCCCATAAAAGTTCCGCGGCTGTCCTCGTTGACAGTGAGACTATGGGGCCGAATAGTATCAAAATCGGCACGCGGGTGGCCCCGGTCACAATTCAGGGACTGACTGACTGAGAGATAACGCACATACCAAACGCATGGACCAAAAGGGCTAAAATTTTGCATGGTGATTCTTCTTATAGTGTAGCGGTACAAGAAGAAAGATTTTTGAAAAATTCTTCTTAGATTTTTTTAAATTAAATTTTTAAGCTGTTTTTGTATCTTTTTTAAAGTTTGCATTTAAAATAATAATCTGAGGGTTAAAAAATTTATATCACTGAAAGATCATAAAAATGCCTTTAAAACAAAATGTTTTTCGAATATTTACCTTCATTTTCTGATTTTTGGGGAATTATTAAAGATTATTTTTTAGATTTTTGTTAATTAATGTTGATCACGAGGTTTCTTTTCTTTTTGTGGTGCTTTAAATTAATTTTACGTCACGTGCATAACAACGAAATAAATTGACGTAAAAAATATTTTTTTCTTCCTAATGCGGCAGATGATTGGACATTATCCAAAAGAAATATTAAAATACAGAAAAAGAAATGTTCATCAAACTGTACTATATTAACTGTGCTATATTCTTTAGTATGTTCTATTAGATTTTATTTGAATATTTTCTTCTATATTATGTTGTCTATACGATTTTTTTAATAAATATAATTTTTTTTGGCATTAATTGCCTACATTGACCGTTATATTTAGAATAAATATATTTTTTTGTTCTTTTTTTTAGCATTAATTGCATACATTGACCGTTGTATTTAATTTGAATGTACTCCGCAATGAAGTACGGGTATTCAGCTATTATATATATAATTTTATTTGCAATGGAACATTAAAAGACAATTGAACATCAAAAAGACAACAATAAATCTATAAATGAAAGCGAGGAATCCAGTAGCATTCCCAGATTGATGTCCGAGGAAGAGCAGGACATCTGGAAAGGTGTGGCAATTCCATTTCTCCGTGAAGATCACACAAGGTACAAAGAGGATCAGTAACAACGTCGATGCGACATAGATGTTTACGCAGGCAATCGTGGCCAGATATCAGACGAAACATTGCGACAGATTTCATCACAGGCCACTGAGGGACATTAAGAATCTGGTTATGCCGTGGTTTATTAAGGTTGCGATTTTCTTCGCGGTTCTTCGCCCTCCCTGAAGAAGAATCCCTGAAGATGTTCTTTATTACACATTTGATATTATTAAAAGGAAGCCTGGGATTAGTTCTCTGAAGGACAGGGTGCGGGGGGTGCCTTAAATGGATGACAGATCTGTACTGTTTGCCCGGCATCCTACAGCCCCACAGCAATGGAAAATTCCACCGAACTTGGGAAATTAAACCTCTACTGCGTATTCAGGCTCTTGCTACGTAGTGACTGGTCTTCAGGTGTATCATGGACTATGGCCCTTAATGGTCTGGGGGTCCGAGGTGTCAAACTCAAAGGTTCTCTGAAGGACAGAGGCCCCCTTCTTATTTATATATATATATATATATATATATATATATATATATATAAGACTATAATTACTCAGATATTAGATAAGCATAAAAGGACTAGTAGTTAATGACCGGGGGGAGTTGTGATTCCCCACTGTAATAACCCCCCAATGACACCAATTCAAAGCCCAATCACATCTCTGCCAACAGCACTAACTGATTGCCCCACTGTCACCAAACCCAGAAGCAAAACGACAACAAATATCGCAGTTATTTAGGCGAAAAAACTGGGTTAAAATAGCTTTTATGAAACAAAAGTGATATTTGATTACTTTACTAAGTCAAATCTTCTGTGAATTAATATTATTCACATTGTTTTTGGATTATATATATATATATATATATATATATATATATATATATATATATATATATATATATATATATATATACACACACTCGTCAAAAAGTGAAATTGAAACACCATGAAGGAATGAGCGTAGCGAGGTGAAAATAACAGGATCGGTAGGTGTCAGAGACAATAAAAATGATTAAATGCGCGTGCGCATCTGGTTACATGATACCCAGTGTCTGGCTATGAAAGCCAGTAGCTGGCCCGCTCTTTATATGCTTCAATGACAGATTATTGCTGTAACGGAACTTGAAGAAGGGTAGAAAATGTCTCGGACAAATCAGCGAGATGAATGCCAGCAGTTATCGTCTGAGGAACGAGAACGTATCCTAGAACTGCATGATGTCGGTTTGTTCATGCGCGGAATTGCCAGTCGTGTTGGACGGAACGTCAGTACAATTCAGCGATGCGTGGCACGATGGACGCAGGACCATCTGACCACACGGCAAAGAGTTAGTGGATTATCCCGGTGAACGTCAGATCTCACTGATAGGCAATTTTAGCGAATGTTTCGTCGGGACCCGTTCGCCTCCGCAAGTCATATTATAACCTACCTACCATTCTCAGATGGGGCATCTATCTCCTGCCAAACCATCCGTAACAGGTTGCATGAGGCAGGTATGCGCGCACGGCGGCCAGCCACTGGGGTTCCTTTAACCACTCGACACAGGGCACGCCCTTTTGGCTTGGTGTCGACGTGATCGTTACTGGGCGAACTAATGGCATCGGGTAATGGTTTCAGATGAATCCCAATTTTTGTATGGAGGAATGACGGCCGTGGACATGTGTGGCGGCTTCGGGGAGAACGTTACATTCAAGCCCATATTGCCGAACTTCATACCGGCCGCACACCGGGCTTCATGGTTTGGGGTGGTATTATGTTCGGACAGCGGACAACCCTTGTGAACATCACCGGCAATTTAACATGGGCCCGGTACGTAACACAAGTTGTTATGCCTGTGGTTCGGCCACTTTTGCAGGCCGCCCCGGCACGTTATTCTAGCAGGACACTGCCCGGCCTTATGTCGCACGTCACACTATGAACTGCCTCAATGGAATTCACATCCTTCCCTGGCCGGCAGCCTCGCCCGACCTCTCTCCCATTGAGCATGTGTGGGGTGTCATCGGACTTGCGGTACACAGGACACCGTAGCCGCGTATCGTAGATTAACTGAGAGCTGCAGCGGACTCGGCTTGGCAAGGAATATCTCAGGAAACCATTAATAGCCTCATAGACAGTATGCTTCATAGTCTAGAGGCCTGTATAGCTGCCGGTGTTGGGCACATTCGATACTGAATAAACAGTTTAATTTTCCATATCTTTGTTTGTTTCTTTAATTATCTGCATATGTGTCCTACCTCTACCGATCCTGTTACTTTCACATCGCTACGAGCATTCCTTCATGGTGTTGCAGTTTCACTTTTGACGAGTATATATATATATATATATATATATATATATATATATATATATATTAATATTAACCTGAAAAGTAATCTAACCATCAACAACTTGCTAATGAGTTCATAAATATTAATAGTACATCTGGATGATCATCATTTATGAAAATGCTGTCTGGTAAGTATTACGTCTTCAGATACCATCAGTAAATGGAGAAATCTCAGTAAGTAGATAGACATTTAAACGAAAATGGGGTATTTTCAAAATTTCTTACTTTAAACTACTTTTCCATTCGTGTTGATTATTTTTATTAAATATTTTCATTTTGATAACTGGGTTTTAAATATCGTCATCAGAAGCAGTAGGTTTCCAAAATTATTTCACTTTCTTACCTCATATGATACCCTGCCTTATCATAAATGTTATTGCTCTTAAAACTTAAAAGATAATTGAATAGTCTTTTACCCATAATAGCAAGAATATTTCCTTGAGTTCCTACACCCAGGAAAGAACTTTCATACGGGATCATATTTATGAATCTTAAATAACCATTTAACAAAGTTCTTCGCATTAACTCAGGCGTATTTCTATCGTCTGAGAAAATAATGAAGAAAGTAATTAGGCACTTTTCGTTGTCTCAAAAGATAAAGTTACTACGTAGGAAAGCTTCTAAACGTTTTACTTTTAGTTTTACTGAAATACTGAGTAACGCTGTTAAAAATAGTTGGAATAGCTTTAAGCTAAGTACGTGCATGTAATTGAGAGAATTATCTACAGTTTTTTTCTGTAAAATTATAAAATATGTATAAAATTGCCAATCCTGAAATTTCACGAAATTTATCAACCTTGAGTTCACTCTATTAATAGTTTAACAACCTTCTGATATATATATATATATATATATATATATATATATATATATATATATATATATATATATATATATATATATATATATATATATATATATATATATATATATATATATATATATATATATATATATATATATATATATATCGGGCAAAATAATAAGAAAATGTGGGAAAGAATGTAATTTTTTATTAGTATGGGGTTGAGCCACCTTTGGCCCTAACAAAAGCTTGCATTCGACGTGGGATTGACAAATAAAGGTCTTGCACAAAGTTCAAAGGAATTTGCACTCGTTCCTCGTGCAGATCGGTCTCGAGTTCAGATTGTGTGCGTAGAAGAGGAAACCGATCACGGACTTTCTTTTCTCAAAAATCCCACAAATGCTCAAATTTCATGAGATCAGGGGAATGAGGACACAACCTGAAATGTTCAACTGCATCATTATGCTCCACTAACCATGTTTGAACACAACGAGCCGTGTGAACAGAGGCATTGTCCTCTTTGAATACAGGATGTTCCCCAGTACACAGAGTCTGAAGCATAGGATGGAAATGATCTGCGAGAATACTGCGATAATGCTCGTTTGCTATTTCCCCCCCTCTGGACTAAGAGTCGCCTGAAGCCTCGTCACAATATCGATCCTCACACCATCATAGAATCCCCTCCATGCGTCACGGTAGGAACCAGACAGTCAACTTAAAATGCTTCTGCCGGTGTTCGCCAGATGAACACACGTCCGGAGGTCTGAAATAAAGTAAATGATGATTCATCAGATGAGATGACCTGTTTCCATTGCTGTTATGTGCCATTTTGGTTGTTTCGGCACAACTGTAGTCGCTGAATAACATTCCGATGTGATGCTAACATCTTTGGAATAGCCACTCTGCCATGAATGGTCGTAGCATGCAGCTACCGTTGAATACTTTTGGTGGATACGGGGTTCTGGGTATGGGTGTTCGTCTCGAAGGTTATCTGCCGCAGTGTAACCTTCGTTTTCAGGGGACTATCCTCTTCAAAACTCGTCAACCTCGGTCGGTGAACTTCTACTTTCGTGTACTGCTCTGCTTCGCAGAGGACATCTTTCCCAGGTTTGTGTAGGCTATCATAAATCCTTGACACAATGTTCCTTGAAACACCCACAAAGTTGATTGTTCTCAAGATGGACGATCCAAGAAGGCGAGCATCATTCCTCTTCGCACGTCAGACTGGTCGGACATAATGGCGCTTTTCTGGGAACAGAGCTTTTTCATACAGCTGTCATACCTTCAAATGCTCGATTGATACCTTCTTTTTCGCCGCCGTTAGATGACAGACTGTTATTAAACGAAGTGGGATGGTTTGACGATCGAACTAAAACACATTTCGAAATGGGTGTTCCTAATATTTTGTCCTATACTTGCATATATATATATATATATATATATATATATATATATATATATATATATACAGGGCTAGATTTGAGGCGGAACGTCCGGAACGGCATTCCGGTACCTGTCTTTAGGTACTACCTCTCTTTATCAATAATTTGGAATACACACCCCGGAAGGTTACCGTTCCGGCACCTCTATTTCTAGAAATCTAGCACTGTATATATATATATATATATATATATATATATATATGTGTGTGTGTGTGTGTGTAAGTAACATGGTAGGTCCAACCCGAGAAGACGATGAAATCAAGGACCCACCATGCCACAACGAAGATTTAAAAGAATTATAGTAGTTGATGACCAGGAGCATAGACGATAATCATTACGTTGATCTAAATATTTTTTTAGAAAAAATGACACATCTTCTCAAGGCGATGGAAATGGACAAAAGCTCTTCGAATTTTGTCCTCAGTGTCTTATATAAACTTTTGAGGCCGCTCGTCATGTGATCATGAAAAAGAGTAAAGATTGGCTATCTATGACTCTGGTATCAGAGGTCGCGTGATACCTTATGTAAAATGCGCGAGAAATTGGGATTTTTGAGGGTAGCGTACGCAGGTGTCCTTGTTCTTTAAATCGGAAATTAGATTAATCCACGCCCAAGGAAATTTAGAAGAATTTAGAATCTTTAAAAGGATTTAGGGTATTTATGTTATATATATATATATATATATATATATATATATATGTATATATGAGGTGGGGATAGGAAGAAATATACGCTTAATTAACTGTACTTAACACATTTTGCAGTCGTGCTTTTCATTTCAGATTTCAAATTTTTAATGGTATAATTATTGCTATTTATTATATTTGGCTTCACTGAAAATTTTTTTTATTTCTTTAGCAAAACTTGAATGTGGTGCTCCAATAGCAACTACTACAGAGACCGCCGATCATTTCCAATGTTTTTTTTTTACATTTTAATCCTTCACTCACGCGTAGTTACGAAAAAGTGTTTCCAAATAAGGGGCGTTGTTGGTTATCACTATTTTTAAGTCTCATACATGAAGGCCAGTCGATGTTGCACTCTGAAGATTTTTCTGGTTCATAGCTTGAAGAAAAATCTCTGAAATGCAATTTTCATCTCAAAATATCTCAAAAGACCAGTATTTAGTGATCTTACCTGATTGTACAGTATTCCGCACAAAAGAGAAGCTCTCTAATATTAACGACATCCGACAGTTTAAATAATGTTTTTCATTTGTTGCTGGGGGGTTATTTTGAATGTAGGATGTCCGAATATACGGAATTCCAGAGAACAGAGAACCCCATCTCAGATTCACTCCTTCCAATAGATCAAATTGTTATTCTGTCCTTTATTGCTGAATGCTATAGGGAATTTTTTATCAGTATATTTTCTTTTATATACATGTGAATATTTTATATCGCCACAGATGGCGTTTTTTTGATGATTTCAACCACATGTAAATTATGTAATATAGAACTATGAAAATGTTCCAGATAATGCTATAGCAATTTATATTTTATCAATAAAACCGTAAGAGATTTAATACCTTTGAGGTACATTTCCCACACTTTTTTCCTTACAACAGTAATTCTAAGCACCCTACCCATAAGGTCTAAACGCCTAAACCCTACATATTTATTTTGAATTGTTAACACACAATTGAAAATTCATATGCATTGATGTAACCTGTGTTTTTTTATCATATAATCTAATATCCATTAATTTATGTTTAGTGCTACATATGTAACCGTGATTTGCCAATTATAAAAAATTTGCAAAATATCTGCTTATACTTTTAACCCTTCAGCGGGCGCGCCAAGTTTTGGGACACCAGCAGGCGAGCTTGGCGCAAAGTGCAATGTCTCTTTAATTCTTGATTATTCCTTTTGTAATAAACTTTTTTTTCAAATTGAAAATCTTAATTCTGCGTCTTATGACAAGGCATAAAATGTTGATAATATTGTGCTATATTTACAAATATAGGCCAAAGAATGCAGATACAATCGCCTTATTTCAAAACTGTCCAGTTTATTGGATCTAAGGACAACTTGCAAATGGATTCCTATTATGCCCAAAAACCTAAAAAAACAATGAGTCTTCCATCTTCGTGATATGCGGGATACCGTGTAATAGGTGCACATTTGATCGAATGCATCAACTCTTGCTTTTGTCGTATTGTAATCAAGTATAATAGTTGGTTTACCACGGTTAAATCACGACTATCAATGAATGGAAAGGAATAGAAGGGTCAGAAAATCAGACCTGCATTAGAATGGTTGTAGCTATAAATAGAACCTGCTTAGAACATTCAAATCTTACATGTAAAAAGGAATCATTCAAAATTACGAATATGTTGAACTCTGTACACGGGCGCGTCCGCTGAAAGGTTAAAAAAAGGATATATTATTCTGTGATAAGTTTTAGAATTCAAGATTACCATCAGACAAAAAGTAATTTGCTGATAAATTGCAACATAAAATAACACATACAGAATAAAAAGAGACTTCAATCTTCGTGATATGCGGGATACCGTGTAATAGCTGCACATTTGATCGAGTGCATCAGCTCTTGCTTTTGTCGTATTGTAATCAAGTATAATAGTTGGTTTACCACGGTTAAATCACGACTATCAATGAATGGAAAGGAATAGAAGGGTCAGACAATCAGATCTGCATTAGAATGGTTGTAGCTATAAATAGAACCTGCTTAGAACATTCAAATCTTACATGTAAAAAGGAACCATTCGAAATTACGGATATGTTGAACTCTTTACACGGGCGCGTCCGCTCAAAGGTTAAAAAAAGGATATATTATTCTGTGATAAGTTTTAGAATTCAAGATTACCACCAGACAAAAAGTAATTTGCTGATAAATTGCAACATAAAATAACACATACAGAATAAAATAACATATAAAAAATATCGAAGGTTTTTAACCCCAAACTTACAAAATGTTTAATAATTAAATCCTCTAAAGATCTCATCATAAAATTAGATTTTTTACTGTGATACTTTGAGACTTAACTGCAGAAGAAAATGAAAGAAATTTCAGCATAAATTAAATCAAGAATACATTTATACAGACACTTATAGAGAGCCTAACCATTTACATAATTTCTTTCTTCGCGAAACATTTAAACTAGCACAGGCATTCGTTCTACATTCTCTAGTAGTTCAGTTTGTATACGTCAGTTAATTCTTCTCGACTTTAAATAATTCAAGAGAGTTTACATGCTTGAAATAACTGAGTCTCTCGAATTCTAACCTGAAAAAACACATTTGTCCATTGCCCATTTGCTAATAAGTTCCTAAATATTAGTAAATTTGGATGACCATTATTTTGGAAAATGTTATTTTATAAGTGTTATGCCCTCAATTACCAACCATGAAATAAGATATGTAAGCAGATGCATATTTAAACGAAAATGGTGTAAATAGGCATCTACTTACAAGTACTTGTAAGTAGTACTTGTAAGTAATACTTGTAAGTAGTACTTACAACAACTTGTAAGAAATGGGGGGGTGTATTTCCCCCATTTCTTACTATATTTTTTTTAACGTTCGGGGTCATTATTTTTTTAAATACTTACTTTTTTTATAATTCGGTTCCCAATATCCGAGAACAAAGAAATATCTTCATAAGTAGAAAAGAAGTTTTAATGTTGCAGTACACTTTCAAAATTATCTGAATTTCTTACAGACTTTTTCCTGCTAAAAAAAAAAATGTTGATAATTGCAATATAAAATTGCATATACAGAATAAAGTAATAATTTCAAAAATATAAAAGATTTAGACCTCCCTAATGTTGCAAAAATTTTTATAATAAAATCCTCATTATACAATCTGATCATAAAAATAGTTTTTTTGACACAACTACTCCGAGATCAAACTGATTTGGATGAGCATTATTTACGAAAATGCTGTCTTATAAGTGTTATGCTCTCATTTATCATCCACGAATTGAGATAGATAAGTACAGTGTGTCCAGCGAAGGAGTCCCTGATTTCAAAATCAAAAATCTAGAAAACAAAGATCTGTAGAAGAATGCAACAAACGGTATGTTTATCGTAAAAGCTAAGAATTGTATACACTAATTTTCGAAATAGTTACAAGAGCTGCCACCAGATGGCGCTTTAGAACTCGTATCAGCATGCATAAATAAAGTATAAGTAATCGTAGTCTTTGCAAGCTGTCTTTGCAATCACTACATCATAATCTTTTCAAAATGTCCACCATTCGCTATATGGAGGTGGCGCAAACAAACAAATTTGCCATCACACCGTGTAGTGTCTCAATAGAAATCGACTTGCCACACAGATCGTCGATTGAAGCTAGTCCAGCGTAGTGGGATGGTTCCTGTAGACCAGGGGTGTCAAACTCGCGGCGCGCAACGAACATTTTTGTGGCCCGGCCAATATATTGGCACACAATCATATATAATAAAATAACAGACGCAGAATTATAATTAGATAGGAAGAATTCGCTAAGTGTTTTTTTAATTATACTCTTTTTTTGCTATTATGAAACAAAATGTGTATATTTATGTTGAATATACTGTAATTAGGTAATATACTGTAAAAAAACCTACGTTTCTATTAATATATTTTTTTGTGGCCCACCTATAGTTAAACCTTGTTTGTTTGACCCAAGTTAACCTTTGAGTTTGACACCCCTGCTGTAGACAGTATATTTTAATATGCGCCACAAAGAATAGTCACAGGGACTCAGGTCCGGCAAATATTGAGGCCAATCCCTGCCCGCGCCGATAAAATTTGGCTAACAGTGCCATCTGTTAGCAGCTTTTGTAACTATTTCGAAAATTACTGTATAAAATTCTTACAGCTTTCACGATAAACATACCGTTTGTTGCATTCTTCTACAGATCTTTGTTGTCGAAATTTTTCCTTTTGAAATCAGGGACTCCTTCGCTAGACACACTGTGGATACATATTTAAACGAAAATTATGTATCTCCCCTATTTGTTATTTTTAACTACTTTAACAATTATTATTTTTTTAAATTATTATTTTTTAATTATTTACATTTTTATAAGTCGGTTCTAAATTTCAGAGGTATTTCTTCATATGTAACAGAATGTTCCAAAACTGTCTGCATTTTTCACCCACATATTCCTGCTAAAAAAGATTTGTTAATAACTGCAATACGAAATTACAGATACTGAATTATTAATAGATATAAAATGATTACAAGATAAAAATAACTTTTTATATACCATGTTTTTAAATTTTCTGTTGAATCATATAAACTTGACAATGCTATGTATGAATAAATGCTTAAAAAAATTTTTTTTGATGAATTATCCCATCAACTTGAAAGAAAATTAAGTTAATTGGAAGTTAACTTGCGTTTATCTTTTCGTTCCCGTTCCGGGCGATAGATGGCTGCACCAGTCTACAAAACAAAATTAACTGAAAATAACTGAAAGTTAATTCAATTCTGCTAAAGATGGTTAAAAGTATTAAAAAACGCATTGTCATCGTGTTCTGAGCTATTCTAATAGTTTCAAATGTCTAGCTAGTCGGGAAGTTAGTTAAAAATCGATTGCAAGATTTGTACTAGACAAACATACAAACACAAACGCAAACAAACAAGAAAGCCAGTTAATAAAAACATGGAAAATATATCGAAGATTTTCAAAGTCTTCCAAAATTTTTGGTAATTACATCCTCATTATGAAATCTGACGATAAAAGTGATTTATTTTGGGCCCTGATACTTGCAGGCCAAACTGATTAGTATATAAGAGCATTATTTATGAAAATGTTATCTTATAAGTGTTACGCCCTCAATTATCATCCGAGAAATGAGAAATATGTGTAAGTAGATACATATTGAAAGGAAAGTGGCGTATTTCCCCGATTTCATACTTTTAACAGCCGAAAAACTCGAGGTGATTATTCTTTTAGAATTTATCTCTATATATAAAACAATTGCAGGCATAGTTAGACCAGATTGCAGGCCTAGTTAGATCTATGTAATTGATTTCTCCATATGAATTAAAAGGTATTAGGTTGAAATTTAAATTTTTATCACATGAATTTTAGCCAGTCCTTATCTATCTATATATATGAAACAGTTCCGAAACTGACTGACTGACTGACTGACTGACTGACTGATTGACTGACTGACATATAACGCACAGGATAAACCGCTGGACGTAAAGGGCTGAAATTTTGCATGGCGATTCTTCTTATAGAGTAGAGGTGCAGTAAGAAAGATTTTAATAAAATTCTTATTACATTTTTAAAAATAAAATTTTTTAGCTGGTTTAGTAAGATTTTTTAAGTTTACATTTAAAATAATAATTTTAGGGTTATAAAATTTATATAACGAGAAAGATCATAAAAATTCCTTTTAAATGAGATCTTTTTCGAATCTTTACCTCCATTTTCTGATGTTTGGTGAATTTTTAATTGATTAATTTTTAGAATTTAATTTATTAAATGCTGATCACATGATATCTTTTTCCGGTACTTTAAATCAATTTATTGTCACGTGCATAATAACGAAATAGACAAAAGAAATATTTTTTTGCTTGCTAATGCGGCAGACGATTCGACATTATAGAAAAATATATTAAAATACAGGAAAAGATATGTTCCTCAAACGGTACTATATTCTTTAGTATGTTCTATTAGAGGTACTAGAGATATGACTATATATATATATATATATATATATATATATATACAGGGTGTCCCATAATGATTGGGCAAACTGTAAGGGGAGGTAGGGCATGTCAAAAGGATTCAAAATGGAATAGCAACCCATGGTCGCAAACGTCATTCGAAAGGGGTATCAGAAATACAAGAAATGAAGGAATACGAGACAGAGACTATCAGAAATATTTATTGCTCATAAATATTACATATGCTGTTGTAGATAACACCATTTAAAAAGGTTTCAAAAGATGCTCAAAGTTTCCACCATTACAAGAGATGCAAGCGTTACAGCGACGGACCATGGATTGGTGGACATGTTCGAAAACACCTGGATTTGCTCGGATATCTGCTGCAGCGCAAACAATTCTTGCAACCAGATTCATTTCATATTCGACATGTGTCTTATACACAGCACCTTTAAGTATACCTCAAAGAAAGAAAATCAAGGCTGCTCAAATCCGGAGAGCGTGGGGGCCAGGCAACCAGGTCCAAGCAAATCCAGGTGATTTCGAACGCGTCCGCCAATTTATGGTCCGTGACTGTAACTCTTGCATGTCTTGTAATGGTGGAAACTTTGAGCACATTTTGTAACCTTTTGAAATGGTATCATCTACCACAGCTTATGTAATATTTATGAACAATAAATATTTCTGATAATCTCTGTCTTATAGTCCTTCATTTCTTGTATCTCCGATACCACTTTCCCATGACGTTTGCGACCATTGGTTACTATGCAATTTTGAATCCTTTTGACATGCCCAACTCCCCTTGAAGTTTGTCCAAATCATTATGGGACACCCTGTATATGTGTGATCTATATATATAGTTCAATTTGAATACTTCCTTCTACATTATTTTTTAAAAAATATCCCTTACGATTTTTTATAAATATATATATATACACACACACACACACACACACACACACATATATATATATATATATATATATATATATATATATGAATAGACTTCAGTTTGCTAATTAGATCATTAATGTAAATATTAAACAGAGTGCAGCTAGACACCCCACCCTGTGGCAGACCAGTCTTTAGGGATCTAAACTTCGAGTAGCAGTTGTTATACCGAATCCTACAAATACGGTTATTTAGAAGACCACGAAACCAATTTAACATATTCGAATGAACACCCACATCAGAGAGATTCAGAAGACGATTTTCTCTCCATACCACCTAAGAAACTCACATTGAGAGCCAGACAGAATGCCGGTTTTGTAGATCATTTTGCCGTACTAGCCGTTGCCCAGAGTGCACCACGAGGTAGATCTACGTTATACTCCCAACACGCGTCCCTTTCGGCCTACTGCGGAATCGAGGGGAACGAGGTTGCTGACTTCCTAGCGAAAAAGGGGGCTTCTGTTTTACAGTTAAACAACCAGGACTTGGCATACCATTCCATCAAGACAATAATCAAAAAGACCGTCAGGTGTTCCTCCTCACAGGTTGTTGCTGCTAAAAGCGATCACAAGCCCTGGTATGTCCATATCCATGATATCCCTGAGTGGCCTAGAGGTAAATCTGTGGCAATGCTACGGTTTTTTTCTGGCCATGATTGCCTTCGCAAGCACCTCCACAGAATTAACTTGGCTCCGGACCCTCTTTGTCTCCTGTCAACCAGGAAGAAATGGACATGATTCACCTTGCTTCTTGTCCTGCTCTACCTCCCGTTTCTTTATGGGAGCGATATTCGATTGCCAGACATAAGTTGATGGGTTAACGGATGTCATTTTACTATCTTGTTCTTGTAATTTTGTAACTTTGTCCTTTTAATATCTGTTGTCCTGTAATACTTGCCATTGGAAATAAATAAATAAATAATATATATATATATATATATATATATATATATATATATATATATTTATTTATTTATTTATTTATTGCATTAATTGAATACATTGGCCGTTGTACTTCATTTGAATGTACTCCGTAGCGAAGTGCGGGTGTTGCAAATTGAAATTATATAGTACATTGTATTTGTTTTTGGCGTACTGGTAGCGCCACCTGGTTGCTTCGCGGTTCGTGCGAAGTGTGTGTATAGTTAGATGGTGTTGTACTCTTGAACGTGAATAAAAGCCTGACGCTTGAAATCTTGGTGATTAATATTTCATGAATCTTGGATTATATTTCTTCATGGTGATTTTCTATAGCGGGTTTTAAGCTAGTATTTTTATAATATAATTCTGTTCTAAATTTCTGAGAACAGAGTATTTTCTTCATAATTACCAGTACGTTTTTCAAAATTATCAAACTTTATTACATTTTCCTGCTAATTTTTTTTTTTGATGATTGCAATATAAAATTACACATACTGAATAAAATAATAATGATTAAAAAAAGTATCGAAGATTTTCACCAAAGGCTCCCAAAAATTATAACAATTATATCCTCATGATAAAATCTGTCCATAAAAGTATTTTTTTTACACTGATGCTTCGAAACCAAACTGCAGAAGGAAATGAAAGAAATTTCAGCATAACTTGAATAAAGTATCCATTTATAGAGAGATCTCTTAGATTTTATGCGAGACCATCGACAAATTTGCATTTTCCCCGAAGAGTAAACATGTTCCCTATTTTTTGGGGATCAAAGATGGGAAGACGTTTAATCTCAGTATACGTCAGCGGCAGAAATCTTTCTGTAAGGGAGTGACAGTGCGGATTCCCGAGCATCCATAAAAGGAAAGAAATCATTAAAGTCAGGAAAATAATAGATCGCATAAACGATCGGAATTCTTTTCCCGGCAGTTCTTCTGTAAGTTAGTACATTTTGGAAATTTTCGACTTCTATTGAAAAACCTTAAAAGAAATGTATCTTTTGTGAATTACCTGATTTATTTTTTTTTATTTAGTTTTTGCATATACAGAACAATAAGATTGTTTATAAACATTTTTCATTTCAATATTATCTTACTGAAACATGAATTTTCAAACATAAATTAATTAAAATGCATTCATATAATTATGCTCTGAGAAAATTAATATTACATTAAAATAGTCCTAAAAGCAAAAGACACTTACGACAGAAAAAAAAAATTATTAAAAGGTAAAGCTGAAAACTTCATAATGAAGAGAAGAAATAGGTACAACTGTAAGCATTGTTTTTGTCAAAACGATGAACAATATTATTAAGTTGGTTATGCCAAACTATACCACACTCAAGCATTCTTACGCATCTGTTCTCGTGCGTATTTCTGTAACTGTCTATACATGTATATACATAAATATACATATACATATGTGTGTATACACACACGCATATCTATATCTATCTATCTATCAATATATATATATATATATATATATATATATACAAGGTGCGCCCGTAAAGTAACCGGACAATTTTTTTATAAATAAGAAAAATATTACTCACCTTCAAATAAATTTTTCTCCTCCAAAATAAACGCCGTAGGAGTCTATACAATTTTTACAACATTTCTTCAAGTCATTGAAACACTGTTTAAAGGCATTGGAACTAACCGTTCGCAAAATACACGTAACATTTGATTTGAAATCCGAGACGTTTTCAAATCTCTGTCCTTTCATGGCCATCTTAAACTTCGGAGAAAGGAAAAAAATCAGCTGGCGATAAGTTGGGAGAATATGTTGGGTGATTTATCACTGTAATTGAATGCTTAGCAAGATATTGTCGTACGGAAATTGCTGTATGGAGCCCAGCATTATTGTATAAAATAAACCATTGCCCAGAGTCAAACAGTTTCTTCCTAACTCCTCTTATCACGTTTATTAATCGAAAAAGCACCTCCTTGTAAAAATGCTGATTAATTGTATGATTTTCAGGAACAAATTCGTGATGAATAAGTCCTTTGTAGTCAAAAACTGCAATCATTATCACCTAGTCTTTGATTTTGATATCCGTGAGCTTTCTTTGTTCGGGAAAAGACGGTCCTTCCCACTGTACAGTTTGTCGTTTTGTTTCTGGGTCGTATTGTGGACACCAGGTCTCATCTCCTG